>JAVMKO010000135.1:0-38268 GCA_032164245.1 Sternotherus odoratus | reverse complement strand
AAAGGTGTATGGGGGCTGATGGACGGATCCGTCTAAACAAGCCCTTGATGAGTAACACAGATAAGGAGTTACTTTGGATTTCTTGAAATGTCTTGAGAGTTTTTCCTTTAAAATATATTCCCAGTCTCTTCCCGTTTCGCCGGCTCTCAACAGGGCGCAGGGGTTTGTGGGGTGGGGGGCACTGGTAACACAATGATAAACAGCTGTCCTATGTATTTCTCCGTTTACACACTGGCTTGCCTTCAGGCAGTCCAAGATGGTAAGCAGATATAAACCAGAAGCCGACCCGGCGCGTCACACCCATCAGCGAGGCCCGTGTTACAATGATGAATTCTGGAGCAGGCTCAGCCAACGGCCAAGGTAAGGAAAGATTCGTTTCCTACGCGCCAGACAGCTTTTTCCATCGCTCCGCTCGGCCTTATTATACGACGGTGAGCGCTTGAATCCAAGCGTGTTTGACCCTGTTACATAACCCTTTTGATGCCTGTACCTCGCTAGGATACGGCAGCGCCGGGGCGGATGCTAATTAGAGCTTCCCTGCCGGGTGGTTTTGAGCAACACAGCTCTCTCTTAAGTTGAAACCTTTTGGGGGCTGATTGGCCTTGCTCGTTTGATAAGCACATTCTCTACCTGGGGAATGGAGACCGTCGTTAGGAGAGACTGTGTGGCTACCGGCTTATGCTCAGACCCGTAGAGAGACATTTGAAGCCCCACTTCACGGTATTTACACAGATGTTACAGATGATTTGTATAGTGGCACTATACAAACACAGAAGAAAAGGCCGACTCTGCTCCAAACAGCTTACAATCGCTCCCTCCCTTGGTTATTGTCCCCTATAAGCCATGAGACTATTCATGCTTCTCCCACTTGTTCCCAGGTTCGGTGTCATTAGCATAATGGCTTAGGAGTTATGCAAATCCAATGCAAATTAGGCACCAGGTGGTGTGTTGTTAGTTTTTGCACCATTTGGACACCCCTGAGTTACACAGACAGTGGAAGGAATCGCAGTGGGTGTTGGAAAAGCATATGCCAAGATCCGAGTGGCCGCTTTTATCCAAACCCTCCGGTTATGTTTCCCCTCCTGTGCCCACGGCGAATGAATGTCTTTTCTCTCCGAGCTGCTAACGAACATCCTTTAGGAACCATGAAGAAACCGCTAATGCACCGCTGAACCTCCGTTTATTTCTCTTCCAGCCCGCCCTGGATGGAAGAATACAGGGAGGCCTCTCCCCTGCTGGTACGTTTTCACACAGGCACAAGGGTGTTTTGATGATTTGCTCAACACCGGTGGAACTAACATCCCGTGTAAAAATAGGAACATGCAAATAGACTCTATCCCGATTGGTAAAGCTTTTTGCAAACCTAATTTGCTCACGGTTTCATGGGCTCTGACCCCGGATGATTTGCATCATGGTAGGGCCTAGAGGCTGCAGTTGGCCTCACAGACCCCAACTGAGACCGGAACTGGGCCAGCTTCTAATCGCGTTTACACTGGTCTAAATCCAGAGCATCAGTGGAGTCACTCCGGATTTACATCCATGGAGCTGCTCTTAGAATCTGGCTCATTTTCTCAAACCGTTGTGGGAGCCGCAGCTCCGTTAAGAAAAATGTTGGACCCCTTCCTGTTTGTTGCGACCAGGACTATGAAACAGTCGCTGTTCATAAATTTTATGGCTATCCCCACCCCCAGGTTCCCTTCTCTTTAAAAATATTACTCATGCTATCTTGCATGCCACGTACTGCCCTGCGACTGCTCCCTGATCTGTCAGTCCCGTGAGAAGTGGGGCAGAAGCTAATGCTAATCTGTGCAACAGACCTTCACTCAGGCCCCGAATTCTTACCCACTCTGCTGCTTTCTCTCTCCAGCTTACACAAACCATCTCCCCCACAGTCCTACGTAGCCGCGTCCCCGCACAGCGGGCCCCCACGACGAACGAGGCGAAGTGATACATATGGTAATCGCTTCCCATCATTTGCGGGGGCAAAGAGTGCGGCAGCTCCCCTCCCAGCCCCTGAAGAACGTTCGCTTGTGATACCGAACACCTTTTGGGATCTCTGGTTTGCGGGCGGGAGGAAGGATTGGCAGAAAAGCTGCAATTCAAAAGAGTTTGCTGGAGTTTTTGGGGGGTGCGTATGTGCATGCTCCAGCGCAGAAGATCTTTTTATTCGTAATACAGTACCAACTATGGAACCCCCCAACTGCGATCGGGCTCCACTTTGTGCAAGGCGCGGTCCAGACCCCTTTGAGGTCACGGCCCATTGTGTCGGGCAGTCTACAAATCCCTAAGAGTTAGTCCCGACCTCAAAAAGTGCACAGTCTAACCGGCAGTCGAAGTGACGCGTAATCCTTAAACAGTGTCTTCCAAGGTAGAAGGGAGATGCACCGTCAAGCCGCGTAGTGCTCAGAAACTGGGCAGTTGCAGCGCTGTAAAAAAACCACCCCCAGGAGAGGCGTACAGCTTTCTGCACTGGGGGTACTGCACTGTAGACACTGTGGTTGATTACAGCGCTGGGATTGGCCTCCGGGACGTGTCCCACAATCCCCGTTCTCGCCTCTCTGGGCGTCGGTTTGAACTCTACTGCCCTGCCCTCGGTTCACCGACCCCGAACCCCACCCCGTAAACTCCTTGGGAATTTTGAAAGGCCCCTTCCTGTTTGCTCGATGGTGGCCTGAGCACGTCTTGCCCGCTCCACGCATCAGGCGATCCCCGTCTTGGAGCAATGCCCAGCCCCTGCACCTCATCGTTCCTGTCCCAGCTGGAGGAATCATGATACCTCCGGATAGATTTCACGAGGCGTGACAGAAAGGGGCCATGACCGGGACACCACCGCTCATCGTACAGTCCCAGGGCTGTGGCTTGCCTTTGGAGTTTAAGGAATAACTCCACGGCCACCTGGGAGGTGTTGGTTAGAGCGAACAGGGGATTGTTCAACCCCGGGGACCCGTTCCTACAGGCCGAATAGGCAGAGCGCGCCGTACACAAACCGTTGAAAGATGGCGCCAAATGTGGAGGGAAGCACAGGGATTGCTGGGATGCGAATGTATTGGGACAAGACCCAGAATTGGCTGATCTCCACTGGGGCAGGGAACTGGGGTGGATTGAGAACGGTGTAAAAATGGACACCCGAGGGGGCTCCAGAGGGCAGCATGCAATCTGTGTCCTGAGGAGTCACCCTGCCGAGGTGAAGTGAGTTGTGCCGCTGACTTAAGGAGCAGCCTGCTTTGTCTCTCTCTGGTTTTGTTTCTGGCGTGGATACGCCTGAGTGACAGAGTGACACCGATATCAGTCTGCAGTGTAGACAGGACCTTCCAGCAACTCAGGTTCATGGCACGTTGGTTGAATACCCTGGTTGAATTCCTCCATGAAAGTCCCTCCTCAAAACTCCCCTCTTCCATAATAGAAGTGAAAACACTGCTCCTGACAATGCATTGCTATCCCTGCCATTTGAGGCAGGGAAGGCAGCAAGATTCAAAGAGGGGCTGGGTGTATCCAGAGTTATAATAGCTAATGCCGAGGGATATTAGTTTCATTGTTCAGGCCGATCGCCGATAGAGACCAGTATGAGACCTAACGTCGGGGCAAACTGGCCCACCACGGGGTTCTGAAAAGCGGGTACTGGGATCTAATCCAGTCTGGCAATTCCTATGTTCTCTTTACCTCCTAGAGGTCGGGCTCTGCAGCCCGCAGGCCCGGGGCTCAGACAGACACAGGCTCCTGGCAAGTGCTAGCCGTCCCTCAGGCGCTCCCCTCTCCTCGGGAGCTGTGTCGGCGGAGAAGCAGCCGGCCGAAACGGAGGAGACTGGACAACGGCAGCGTGATGTCGGTGTGTTACCACCTGGAGGACCTGAAGAAAAGGCAAAGCAGCATTGATGAGTATGGAGCTGAATTTATTGATCAGTCGGGCGTCTGCGGGTGGGGCGTGAGCGGGACTTGTTTTGTTTCCCTACCTCTGCATTTGCACAGCTGTCGGTCAGTGCAGCGAACACACACACACACACACACACACACACACACACACACACACACACACACACACACACACACACACACACACACACACACACACACACACACCCGTGGCATTAAGACAGTGGGCCGAGGAAAGGGACACAACTCCCAGGCCTGGTCTGGATTTGTCTAGCTTCACCTTGCGGCATCGAATTTCTGTTCCCCGGGATAGACTGAGGTCAAGTCGCCCCTCTACCTTCCCCTTCTTAAAGTAAACGGATTTATCTCCTGGCGTTTCTCCTGTAGCCCTTTCCAAAGTTTGATTTGTCTTGTCCACGCCACGGAACTGCCGTGCTTACAAAATCAGACCTAAAACCACAAACGTGTCCCGGCCTCACTGGGACAGAAGAATGTCTGATTTCCTCCTTTGGACCCGACGATCATAAAATCATCTTTTACATCAAAATGTAGCCATTGGTAGCTGTGGGTTTTAAATCTCACAAGCTCAGCAGGTTTGGCCAGGTTTGGCTTCTGGAGGGGAGAGCTTCAGTTGTCCCTTATAATTTGGGTTGGACGGATTCCCGGAGAGTTCATCACATGACAGTAATTATAGGTTAAGGTTTAATTCCTGGAGACTCTAGGCCAGTCCTGGAGAGCTGGCAAACCTCTATATAATGCAGCCGAGGTAATGTTGGTGCTCTCTTTGCAAAGTGCTGCCAGGGGGCAGGATGGGGGACTCAGCAGGAGCTGTCAGGCCGGGCTGACTATCATCCCCCTGTCAGGGGGGCTCTGCTGTGGGGAATTGTCTTCCCGGATGTTTGCAATAATTAAATAATCCCTGTGGTTTTAAGTCAGGTGTTAATCTCGTTGTCCTGGCCAACTTCCACCCTGAGTAATTACAGTTACGGGTCAGAGAGGTAGCCGTGTTAGTCTGGAATAGCAGAGGTAACAAAGTCCTGTGGCACCTTAAAGACTAACGGGGTAACATCTACTTACAAGGGGGGAACCCATATTTAATAACGGGCTCTTCAAATCCAGCAGAGAAGGGTCTAACACGGTCCGATGGCTGGAAGGAGAAGCTAGACAGATTCCAACTGGAAATCAGGTCTACATTTTTAACAGTGGGTGTGATTAACCATTGCAACCGTTTACCCGTCTTTGCGTGGATTCTTTATCACTCTCCATTTTTCAGTGGAGAGTGGATGTTTTCCTAAAGGATCAGCTCTGGGGAATATTTCGGGGCAGGTCTCCGGCCTGGGCTATGCTCCCGGTGTTGGAATCTATGGAGCGGTCCTTGGGGTGATCGGTTGTAACTCAGAGAATCTGCTGTACACCCCCCCCCCCCATCTCGGTTCGGGTCTCTAGCTACTCCTGGGGCATATTCAAGTGTTTGCCACCCCTGTGCTGGTGCCGTACAGGTTGAAGCGGCTGAAATGGGGCGGATACGGATCCCCAGCCGACTCCGAGGGGCTCGAAGGCGCCGCTGTCTCCCTGGCAGAACTGCAAAGCGGAAGAGACCTGCTGAGCCGTCTGGCCAAGCCAAGATCTCCCTGGCTCTGTGAAGAGGGCTCTTTCGGCAGCCGCAGCGGGCCGGTGAGCGGGGGGTGTGGATCGCACAGAGGGGTGAATGAAAGGGTTTGGGTTTCGGGGTTGGTTTTAACCTCTCCAGTTCACTGTGCACATTCCTTGGGGATCAGCTCATGCCTTAAAGCAGGGAGGGTCATTTCCCTCCCAAACCTCTTGCTTAGCTGGAAATCCTGGTTCTTCTCACCTTGGATTTTCTCCTGAGCCATCCGAATCCTGCTAATCATAGAAATGTCCGGCTGGAAGGGACCTTCGCTGCGGTAAGATGTAAACCTGGCCCATTTGACTGGCGGGTGTTTGTCTAACCTGTTCTTAACAACCTCCAGGGATGGGGATCCCGTGCTTAACTATCCTTAGAGTCCGAATGTTCTTCCGAATATCTAACCTAAATCTCCTTTGCTGAAAACTCAGCCATGTCCTTCTTGTCCTGTTCTCCGTGGATATGGAGAACAATTTGATCACCATCCCTCTGTATAACATAGTTGAAGATTGTTAACTGGTCCATCGCCTCGGTCTTTGAACTTTTCCTCATAGCTCAGGTTTTCAAAACCTTTTCTCATTTCTGTGGCTCTCCTTTGGGGTCTCTCCAATTTCTCCATGTTTTTCTGAAAGAGTTATGCTCAAAACTGGACACGGTACTCCACCTGAGGCCTCACCAGCACCGAATATACCAGAACAATCACATCTCTGTCTTACCATAAGCCCTTGTCCTCAATGAGGTACTGTGGCAGTGAGTTACACCGGTTAATTGTGCCTTCTGACATCACCGACCAAATTCTGCCTTCGACATCACTGACCAAACTCTCCGCTCAGTCCCGACTGGCAAATCTTCTCGCTGATGATGTCAGGGGCAGAACAAACCCAGCTGGGTTTTCCCCTCCCAGGCAATGGCTGGTGTTTGAAGCAATCGTTAATACCTGGACTCGTAGAATGAGGCATCGGCTCCGTGGGCAGAAGGAAATGGGAGGGCGGCTTAGCACGAGGCTGGGGAGAGGGGCATGGATTATCCGTTCACCCTGCGGGGAGGGTCCGGTGTGAGGGGTAAGGGACAGGACTCGGGCGCAGGACGCCGCTGCTGACCCGTTCTGTTTCCATTCTTTTGCCCGCAGTGGAGCCGCCGCACGGGAGAGCAGCCGGGGATCGCCGAGGACAGCCGGGTGGTCTCCTCCCTCCGGTCTACAGCGGACCGATCCCCGCCGCCGGTCAGGTGCCTGTCCCAGGAAACCTTCTGGGGCTTTGGGCACCAGCCGGAAGAGTGATCGTGAGAGCGAACTCTCCGAGGGCCTGCCTGGCCCCTGGGCATCGGCCGTTTCCTGCCTTGGTTGTTGGTTTGGTTTTTGGTTTTTTTTGGGCAAGGAAAGCAGCCGCTTCCTTCTCGCCGCTCCCGGGACACGGCTCTGTAGCCAGCAAGACACCGGCAGAGACTTCGGGATTGTTTCCATAGTGATCCGGCGGGAGTAGAAAAGAAGAGGAGGATGTCTATATTCCCCCCCCCCCCCGGCCCCCACTCCTACGTGTCGGAGCGGTGTTTTAGTTATCAACCGCTTAGAGAGCAAACCCAGCCAGGCATCTGCGGCCTTCCGCGCCTGGGAATGAGGAGCCGCCCTGCCGCCCGATGAAAAGCCGTGTCCCCTGGCCACCCTCCCCCCCAAAATACTCAGATAAGCCGCCAGCCTGGGACCGGGTCAGAACCTGAGCTGAAGTCGGGATCCGTCTCTGCCCCGGGTGGCCAGTGGGAGCCCCTGACGTGGGCCCGTTTTGGGGGAGACAGCTTGCGCTGCCATGGGTGGCACGGTCCCGGGACCCTCGGCTACGCGTCTCTTCTCCCCACCAAGAGCCGTCCGGGTGAGGTAAGTGTGGAGAGCGGCACCGAGGGGGAGCGGCGGTATGGCTGGAAACTTGGTGTCAGGGAGCGAGGGGGGCCAATCCGGACCAGTGCTTCTGCTCCGGCCAATTCCCCCGTCCCTAGTTTCGGGGTAATGAAGTATAGATCACCTTGAGCCCTCGATTTGGGGGTTCGGTTAAGAAAACAAGCGACCGCATATTCTTTTCCCACCCGGGCCCGGGGAAAGTACCCCCTCTCTGTGCCCCAATTGCAGCTAACTCTTCCGACACTGCGGGACACAAACGCAGCTTCCTGGCAGCTATTGTCACTGCACAACGACCAGCGTCGGGCTTCGGTAGGCCACACATCGGCGCTTGCTGTGACTAGAGTCTCTGGAGATACCCGAGCCTTGGCGAGCGTGTCTTGGAGCGAGGGCTTGGGCCATAACGAACATGCTTAATTTGAAGCACGTGCGTCAGCCTATTGGTGTCCAGCAATGAGTGTAAAGACCTGGCTGAATCCAGCGCCAAATGTGTCACGTTTCCACGGGTCCATAACATTTCATAGATACTGCCGGAAGTTGAGTCACAGTTCACGAGAGCTCTGTTGTTCGGAGAGATGACCCTAAAGCTTTATTGTCCAGGTGAGGACGAACCCTTTGTTTACTTCACGGGGGAGCGGCCCTACGCGAAATTTGGGCTGGACTTGTTGGGTCGACGTTGCTGCCTCGCGGCGCCTGAGACGTGTATTTAGACCGCGGTTGTCCTCGCCCGTGTTCGTTATGGGAAATGTAGCTGATTTATTATTAAACGACGTGGAAACACTTGGCCGTGTTTACGTTTGTTCCCGACCCAGAGAGCTTTGTGGAAAGGAGCGGTAAACAGGACAGAGCCAAATTCCGGCCGGGGCGGCTCCTCTCAGGGGGCCCCGTTCTGCCGGGTACGGCACGGACCAAGAGTGGAAGATTTAGGCACAATCTCCATAGACAAAAGGTGGGCAGGGAACTAGAGGCAAAGGGACTTGTCCCAGGTCAGGGACAGAGCTGTGATTAGAAACCCGGCAGCCGCTACCCACGGGGCCACACTTCCTCTTCCACATCCTTCTTGTAGTGTGGGCCCCAAAACTGGCCCCAGGACTCCAGACGAGGCCTCACCCATGTCGAATAGAGGGGAACGATCACGTCCCTCGATCTGCTGGCGATGCCCCGACGTCTACAGCCCCAAATGCCGTCAGCCTTCTTGTCCACTGTCACCCCTGGGTCCTGTTCTGCAGAACTGCTGCCCGGCCAGTCGGTCCCTGGTCCGGAGCAGGGCCGGGGATTCTTCCCTCCGCGGGGCAGGACTCTGCCCTTCTCCTCGCTGAACCTCAGCACATTTCTATTGGACCAGTCCGCTAATTTGTCTAGGTCCCTCTGTGTCCTATCCCTACCCTCCTCCCCACCCCCACCCCTCTGTATCCTATCCCCACCCTCCTCCCCACCCCCACCCCTCTGTATCCTATCCCCACCCTCCAGCGTATCTCCCACTCCTCCCAGTTCAGTGTCATCTCAGACTTGCGGAGGGTTCAGTCCACACCATCCTCCAGATCACTGATAAAGATATTGACTAAAACCGGCCCCAGGACCACGGCTGGTCACTACGGAGAACTGCAGGCCACGTGGGAACCAGACCACGGGCGCCACAGTGACCAGGCGCACTGGGGCCATATAGTCAGGCCCTCAAGGGGTCCATATAGTGGAAGCTGAAGGAATGAGCCCTGTGGAAAACTATATGTGGTGAGCCATAGATTTAGGCCCTATAGAGAACCAGATCATGCAGATCACATATGGTCCATAGGGCTGGGCCCTATGGGAAACCATATATTGCAGTTCATATGGCTGAGCCCTATAGAAAACCATGTACGGTGGCCCATATGGTCGGGGCCTATAGAAAACCACATGGCTGGGCCCTATATAAAACCATACACAGTGGTCCATACAGCTGAGCCCTATGGAAAACCACATATAGGTGGGTCCTATAGAAAACCACATATGGTGGCCCATACGGTCAGCGCCTATAGAAAACCATATATGGTGGTCCATATGGTTGGCGCCTATAGAAAACCATATACAGTGGTTCCCATTACTGGGCCCTATATGAAACCATATATGGTGGTCCATACAGCCGAGCCCTATAGATTCTAGAAAACCACATACGGCGTTCCACGGGGTCGGTGCCTATAGAAAAGCATATACGGTGGCCACGTGGGCCTTATGGAAAACCATAGAATGTGGCTCGCGGGACTGGGGACCTATAGAAAACCACACACGGTGGCCCATAGGGTCGGCGCCTATAGAAAACCACACACGGTGGCCCATAGGGTCGGCGCCTATAGAAAACCACACACGGTGGCCCATAGGGTCGGCGCCTATAGAAAGCCGCACACGGTGGCCCATAGGGTCGGCGCCTATAGAAAGCCGCGCACGGTGGCCCATAGGGTCGGCGCCTATAGAAAGCCCCGCCCCGCCCCGCCCCGCGGTCCCTACGGCGCTGTAGCGCCCGCCCCGCCGCTCGGCCCCGCCCCCTCCGCACGGCGCCCCGCCCCCTCGTGCGCGCTGCGCTCACACGCACCGGGCGGGGGGGGGCCCGGGGCGATGGCGGCCGGCGGCGCGGGCGGAGCCGCGGCAGGTAGCGGCCCCCGCGGGGGAGGGAGGGGGCGCGCGCGGAGGGGGGGGAGAGGTGCATGCTGGGAGTGGGGGGGCAGGGAGGGGGCGCCCCGGGGGTGGGGGGCGGGTGCATGCTGGGAGTGGGGGGGGCAGGGAGGGGGCGCCCCGGGGGTGGGGGGCGGGTGCATGCTGGGAGTGGGGGGGCAGGGAGGGGGCGCCCCGGGGGTGGGGGGCGGGTGCATGCTGGGAGTGGGGGGGGCAGGGAGGGGGCGCCCCGGGGGTGGGGGGCGGGTGCATGCTGGGAGTGGGGGGGCAGGGAGGGGGCGCCCCGGGGGCGGGAGAGGTGCATGCTGGGAGTGGGGGGGCAGGGAGGGGGTGCCCCGGGGGTGGGCGGCGGGTGCATGCTGGGAGTGGGGGGGGGCAGGGAGGGGGCGCCCCGGGGGTGGGGGGCGGGTGCATGCTGGGAGTGGGGGGGCAGGGAGGGGGCGCCCCGGGGGTGGGCGGCGGGTGCATGCTGGGAGTGGGGGGGGCAGGGAGGGGGCGCCCCGGGGGTGGGGGGCGGGTGCATGCTGGGAGTGGGGGGGGGCAGGGAGGGGGCGCCCGGGGGTGGGGGGCGGGTGCATGCTGGGAGTGGGGGGGGGCAGGGAGGGGGCGCCCCGGGGGTGGGGGGCGGGTGCATGCTGGGAGTGGGGGGGGGGCAGGGAGGGGGCGCCCCGGGGGTGGGGGGCGGGTGCATGCTGGGAGGGGGGGGCAGGGAGGGGGTGCCCCGGGGGTGGGGGGCGGGTGCATGCTGGGAGTGGGGGGGCAGGGAGGGGGCACCCCGGGTGGGGGGCGGGTGCATGCTGGGAGTGGGGGGGGGCAGGGAGGGGGCGCCCTGGGGTGGGGGGCGGGTGCATGCTGGGAGTGGGGGGGGCAGGGAGGGGGCGCCCTGGGGGTGGGGGGCGGGTGCATGCTGGGAGTGGGGGGGCAGGGAGGGGGCGCCCCGGGGGTGGGGGGCGGGTGCATGCTGGGAGCGGGGGGGGGCAGGGAGGGGGCGCCCCGGGGGTGGGGGGCGGGTGCATGCTGGGAGTGGGGGGGGCAGGGAGGGGGCGCCCTGGGGGTGGGGGGCGGGTGCATGCTGGGAGTGGGGGGGGGCAGGGAGGGGGTGCCCCGGGGGTGGGGGGCGGGTGCATGCTGGGAGTGGGGGGGGCAGGGAGGGGGTGCCCCGGGGGTGGGGGGCGGGTGCATGCTGGGAGTGGGGGGGCAGGGAGGGGGCACCCCGGGTGGGGGGCGGGTGCATGCTGGGAGTGGGGGGGGGCAGGGAGGGGGCACCCCGGGTGGGGGGCGGGTGCATGCTGGGAGTGGGGGGGGGCAGGGAGGGGGCGCCCCGGGGGTGGGGGGCGGGTGCATGCTGGGAGTGGGGGGGGCAGGGAGGGGGCGCCCCGGGGGTGGGGGGCGGGTGCATGCTGGGAGTGGGGGGGGCAGGGAGGGGGCGCCCCGGGGGTGGGGGGTGGGTGCATGCTGGGGGGCAGGGAGGGGCTGCTGGGGTGTGGGGAGAACACGGGGGGCTTGGAGCAGGGAGCGGGTGCTGGGTTGGGGGTGCTGGGGGGCTCTGCTGCTGGGGGGGCAGGGTGGGGATGGAAGGGAGGGGGCTTTGGGGTCTGTGGGGCTGGAGGTGGGGGGCACTGGGGCCGTGTGGGGCAGGGAGGGGCAGGGGGGGTGAGAATGGAGGCTGCGGGTTATTGGGGGGCAGGGATGTGACCCTGGGGGGCAACAGGGGCTGGGAAGAGACCGGGGAAGCGTGTCAAGGGCCGGGGCCGCTGCCTATGGGGTGAGCCGTGGGGTGCTGGCCGGTGGCTTCTGCTCAGGGGCACTAGGAGGGACAGGCTGGGCCCGTGACCCCCTGATCCGGGGGCGGGTGTGGGGCTACCCGGGGACACACCCCCGGACCGGGGAGGCCAATTACCCAGGGACCCTTCACCGGGCGCTGAGATGCACCCACCTCTGGGCTGGGGCGGCTGGTGACCCGGGGCCGAGTGGGAGGCTGGGGGGTTAAAGCAGGGGGGGCTGGGAGCCCGGACTCCTGGGTTCTCTCCCCGGCTCTGGGAGGGGAGTGGGGGCTGGTGGGTCAGAGCAGGGGGGGCTGGGAGCCCGGACTCCTGGGTTCTCTCCCCGGCTCTGGGAGGGGAGTGGGGGCTGGTGGGTCAGAGCAGGGGGGGCTGGGAGCCCGGACTCCTGGGTTCTCTCCCCGGCTCTGGGAGGGGAGTGGGGGGTTGGTGGTTAGAGCAGGGGGGGCTGGGAGCCCGGACTCCTGGGTTCTCTCCCCGGCTCTGGGAGGGGAGTGGGGGCTGGGGGGGTAGAGCAGGGGGGGGCTGGGAGCCCGGACTCCTGGGTTCTCTCCCCGGCTCTGGGAGGGGAGTGGGGGCTGGTGGGTTAGAGCAGGGGGGGCTGGGAGCCCGGACTCCTGGGTTCTCTCCCTGGCTCTGGGAGGGGAGTGGGGGCTGGTGGGTCAGAGCAGGGGGGGGCTGGGAGCCAGGACTCCTGGGTTCTCTCCCCAGCTCTGGGAGGGGAGTGGGGGCTGGTGGGTTAGAGCAGGGGGGGCTGGGAGCCAGGACTCCTGGGTTCTCTCCCCGGCTCTGGGAGGGGAGTGGGGGCTGGTGGGTTGGAGCAGGGGGGGGCTGGGAGCCAGGACTCCTGGGTTCTCTCCCCGGCTCTGGGAGGGGAGTGGGGGGTTAGAGCAGGGGGCGCAGGGAGCCCGGACTCCTGGGTTCTCTCCCGGCCCTGGGAGGGGGGTGGGGGCTGGTGGGTTAGAGCAGGGGGCGCAGGGAGCCCGGACTCCTGGGTTCTCTCCCCGGCTCTGGGAGGGGGGTGGGGGGTTAGAGCAGGGGGCGCAGGGAGCCCGGACTCCTGGGTTCTCTCCCGGCCCTGGGAGGGGGGTGGGGGCTGGTGGGTTAGAGCAGGGGGCGCAGGGAGCCCGGACTCCTGGGTTCTCTCCCCGGCTCTGGGAGGGGGGTGGGGGGTTAGAGCAGGGGGCGCAGGGAGCCCGGACTCCTGGGTTCTCTCCGGCCCTGGGAGGGGGGTGGGGGCTGGTGGGTTAGAGCAGGGGGCGCAGGGAGCCCGGACTCCTGGGTTCTCTCCCCGGCTCTGGGAGGGGGGTGGGGGGTTAGAGCAGGGGGCGCAGGGAGCCCGGACTCCTGGGTTCTCTCCCGGCCCTGGGAGGGGCTATTCCCGGGGTTCCCAGGGCTCCTGGGTGACCCAGGCTGAGTCACTTCCCCTCTTGCTGCACTTCCCCTTGGCTGGGCTCCAGGGACGCGGGGGGGGGGGGGGGGGGGGGGCTCCTTAACGGGGCGGGTGGGGGGAGGGAAGAATCTCCCCCTAGAAACCCCCCTTTGTGGGATCCCCACGCACAAGGGGCTTCTCCTTGTATCGGGGTCCTGGCTCGGTGCCACCCACCGGATCCCACTCCCCTCCTAAACCTCAGCACCGGGCCAGGGGTCCCCGGGTAACGCCCCGCCCCAGAGGGGGGCGCATCCCATGTGGCGGGAGTCGGATAAACGAGCGCTCTATGCAGACGAGTGGGGGCTCTGGGGGGGGGGAATTCGAGGGGGGGGGGCAGTGGTACCATGCGGGTGAGTCTCATTCCTCCTGCTCTTCCGTTCCCAGGTCTGAGCCGTGAGAGGAGCCCCCCAGGCCCGGCGGTCTAGTCACCCCGACAGGCCCCGACCATGAATAACAAGGAAACCACTGAGCTCTCCGGTGAGGACCCCGCCCCCCTCCCAGAGCCGGGGAGAGAACCCAGGAGTCCTGGCTCCCACCCCCCTGCTCTAACCCACCAGCCCCACTGCCCTCCCAGAGCCGGGGAGAGAACCCAGGAGTCCTGGCTCCCAGCCCCCCCCTGCTCTAACCACCAGCCCCCACTCCCCTCCCAGAGCCGGGGAGAGAACCCAGGAGTCCTGGCTCCCAGCGCCCCCTGCTCTGACCCACCAGCCCCCACTCCCCTCCCAGAGCCGGGGAGAGAACCCAGGAGTCCTGGCTCCCAGCCCCCCCTGCTCTGACCCACCAGCCCCCCCTCCCCTACCAGAGCCGGGGAGAGAACCCAGGAGTCCTGGGCCCCCCTGCTCTAACCTACCAGCCCCCACTCCCCTCCCAGGGCCGGGAGAGAACCCAGGAGTCCTGGCTCCCAGCCCCCCCTGCTCTAACCCACCAGCCCCCCCTCCCCTCCCAGAGCCGGGGAGAGAACCCAGGAGTCCGGGCTCCCACCCCCTCCGCTCTAACCACCAGCCTCCCTCCCCTCCCAGAGCCGGGGAGAGAACCCAGGAGTCCTGGCTCCCAGCCCCACTGCACTCACCCGCCAGCCCCCTCTCCCTCCCAGAGCCGGGGAGAGAACCCAGGCGTCCGGGCTCTGCGCGGTCTGATGGACTCTCCTCTCCCCAGAGAAGAGCCCCTTGAAGGTTTTCCTGCCCAAGAAGCTGGTGGAGTGTTTGCCCGAGTGCCCCGCGCTCCCCAAGGAGCGGCTGCGCTGGAATACCAATGAGGTGCGCTATGGGGCTGGAGGGCACCGGGGGGGGCAGTGAGTGGGGGGCACGGGGCCTGCCCCATGCGATACCAAGTGCTTGTCCGTCACCCCGTCTTGGCGCCGTGGACTGCGCGGGACTGGGGGGTCGGGGGGCTGGGGGGGGATTGCCTGTGCTCCCCCCGCCCCACATCCTGACCCACGGCTGCTGGTGTCCCCCAGGAAATCGCCTCCTATCTCATCACCTTCGAGCGGCACGAGGAATGGCTCTCCTGCTCCCCCAAGACCCGGTGAGCCGCCGGCGGGGGGGACGGCGGGGGGCAGGGGGTGGGGGGTTCCTCTGGGGTCCCGGGGGGGCTCGGGGGCTCCCCGCGGTGACCCCCCCCCCGTCCCCCCGCCAGCCCCCAGAACGGCTCCATCATCCTGTACAACCGGAAGAAGGTGAAGTACCGCCGGGACGGGTACTGCTGGAAGAAACGCAAGGACGGGAAGACCACGCGGGAGGACCACATGAAACTCAAGGTGCAAGGCATGGAGGTAGGCCGGGGGGGGGGCGGGGGGGCAGCCTGGAGCGGGGCTGGCGTCTCTGGGGGGCGGGGAGAGGGGCCGGGGCTGGGGGGCAGCCTAGATCCAGGCTGGTGTGTCTAGGGGGCTGGGAGCGGGGCTGGGGGGGGACCTGGGGGCACCCTAGAGCCAGGCCGGTGTCTCTAGGGGGCTGGGGGGAGACCTGGGGGGCACCCTAGAGCCAGGCCGGTGTCTCTAGGGGGCTGGGGGGAGACATGGGGGGCACCCTAGAGCCGGGCCGGTGTCTCTAGGGGGCAGGGAGCGGGGCTGGGGGGAGACATGGGGGGCACCCTAGAGCCAGGCCGGTGTCTCTAGGGGGCTGGGGGGGGGACCTGGGGGGCACCCTAGAGCCGGGCCGGTGTCTCTAGGGGGCAGGGAGCGGGGCTGGGGGGAGACATGGGGGGCACCCTAGAGCCAGGCCGGTGTCTCTAGGGGGCTGGGGGGAGACATGGGGGGCACCCTAGAGCCAGGCCGGTGTCTCTAGGGGGCTGGGAGCGGGGCTGGGGGGGGACCTGGGGGCACCGTGTCTCTAGGGGGGGGACCTGGGGGCACCGTGTCTCTAGGCCGGTGTCTCTAGGGGGCTGGGGGGAGACATGGGGGGCACCCTAGAGCCAGGCCGGTGTCTCTAGGGGGCTGGGGGGGGAGACATGGGGGGCACCCTAGAGCCGGGCCGGTGTCTCTAGGGGACTGGGAGCGGGGCTGGGGGGAGACATGGGGGGCACCCTAGAGCCAGGCCAGTGTCTCTGGGGGGCTGGGGGGGGACCTGGGGGGCACCCTAGAGCCAGGCCGGTGTGTCTAGGGGGCTGGGGGGGGACCTGGGGGGCACCCTAGAGCCAGGCCGGTGTCTCTGGGGGGCTGGGGGGGGGACCTGGGGGGCACCCTAGAGCCAGGCCGGTGTCTCTGGGGTGCGGTGCCCCTAGAGCTGGGGGACTGGGCTGCCCCTGGGGAGCGGGGTATTGGGCGGGACCCACTGTGGGTTTGGGGGGGGGGCTCCCCCCAGCCCCCCCCAGCATCTCCCCCCATCTCCCCCCAGTGTCTGTACGGCTGCTACGTTCACTCCTCCATCGTCCCCACATTCCACCGCCGCTGCTACTGGCTGCTCCAGGTACCGGGGGGGGGGACCGGTTTGGGGGGGCCCTGTTTGGGGGGAGGGACTGGTGGAGGGGCGGCCCCCGGGGGGCCCCGTCTCAAAGCCCCGAGAAGCGAGGGCCGCGAAGGGGGGCGGGGCGCCGGGCGGGGCGGGGAGGGGACCCAGGCGTCCTGACCCCCCCCCGCTCCCCCCAGAACCCCGACATCGTGCTGGTCCACTACCTGAACGTGCCGGCGCTGGAGGGCGGCGCCAAGCTCTGCGGGCCCATCCCGGGCGCGCTCAGCACCGAGCGCAGGGAGCGGCTGCGCTGGACCCGCGAGGACCTGCTGGGGCAGCTCCGCCCCATGTGTGAGGAGGGGCGCGGGGGGGGGAGCAGGGGGCATGCGGGGGGGACTTGTGGGGCCGGCGGGGGGACCGGAGGGGGCCCTGTGGGGCGGGGGGATGGGGGGACTGGCGCAGGGTGGGGGGACCGGCGGGGGGGCTGTGGGGCGGGAGGTGGGGGGGGCTGGCGCGGGGTGGGGGGACCAGAGGGGGCCCTGTGGGGCGGGGGGATGGGGGGACTGGCGCAGGGTGGGGGGACCGGCGGGGGGGCTGTGGGGCTGGCGGGGGGACCGGAGGGGGCCCTGTGGGGCTGGCGGGGGGGCTGGCTGGCGCGGGGTGGGGGGAGGCGGGGGGACCGGGGGGGGCCCTGTGGGGCGGGAGGTGGGGGGGGCTGGCGCGGGGTGGGAGGAGGCGGGGGGACCGGAGGGGGCCCTGTGGGGCAGGAGGTGGGGGGGGCTGGCGCGGGGTGGGGGGAGGCGGGGGGACTGGGGGGGCCCTTTGGGGTGGGAGGTGGGGGGGGCTGGCGCGGGGTGGGAGGAGGCGGGGGGACCGGAGGGGGCCCTGTGGGGCGGGAGGTGGGGGGGGCTGGCGCGGGGTGGGAGGAGGCGGGGGGACTGGGGGGGCCCTTTGGGGCGGGAGGTGGGGGGGGCTGGCGCGGGGGTGGGAGGAGGCGGGGGGACCGGAGGGGGCCCTGTGGGGCAGGGGGGTGGGGGGGACTGGCGCGGGGTGGGGGGACCGGGGGGGCCCTGTGGGGCGGGGGGGGGGCCCAGGCCCCGGTGGCTCGCCCCCCAACTGCCCCTCTGCCCCCCAGTTCACGGGATCAAGTGGAGCTGCGGCAATGGGGCCGGGCCGGCCGAGTTCTCCATCGACCACCTGGTGGCAACAGATCCTGGAGACCCACCAGGCCAAGCCCCCGCGGACCCACGCCTGCCTCTGCGCCCCCGGCCCCGGTCAGTGACCCCCCCGCACGGGACCCAGGCGTCCGGGCATCCCCTCCCCCCACTCCCCTCCCAGAGCCGGGGAGAGAACCCAGGAGTCCTGGCTCCCACCCCCCCTGCTCTGACCCACCAGCCCCCACTCCCCTCCCAGAGCCGGGGAGAGAACCCAGGAGTCCTGGCTCCCAGCCCCCCTGCTCTAACCACCAGCCCCCACTCCCCTCCCAGAGCCGGGGAGAGAACCCAGGAGTCCTGGCTCCCCACCCCCCCTGCACTAACCCACCAGCCCCCCCCTCCCTCCCAGAGCTGGGGAGAGAACCCAGAGTCCTGGCTCCCAGCCCCCCCCTGTTCTAACCCACCAGCCCCCACTCCCCTCCCAGAGCCGGGTGAGAGAACCCAGGAGTCCTGGCTCCCAGCCCCCCCTGCTCTAACCACCAGCCCCCACTCCCCTCCCAGAGCCGGGGAGAGACCCAGGAGTCCTGGCTCCCAGCCCCCCCTGCTCTAACCCACCAGCCCCCACTCCCCTCCCAGAGCCAGGGAGAGAACCCAGGAGTCCTGGCTCCCAGAGCCCTCCACCCCGAGTTCCTGTCGATCCCTTTGTTCCTGGGGCTGCTGGCGCCCCCTCGTGGCGGATGGGGGGGTCTCTGCTGCCATGAACCCCCCCCCCTTCCCCGTCCGGGGCCATTCCCCGGGGGTCCCATGGGGGGGGAGAAGCGGCGGGGGGCGCGACTCGCGGCCTCTGTCTGTCCGTCCCCCCCACGTCTGTCCGTCCCCCCCCCCCCCGCAGGCACCCCGGCCCACCTGCCCCACAAGTGCAGCAGCACCAAGCACCGGATCATCTCCCCGAAGGTGAGGCCCGGCCCGGGCCCCCCCCGGCCCCCCCGCGCCCGCCGGAGCCCGACCCGGAGCCGGCCCAGCCCGAGCGGACGGAGCCCCCCTCCCCGGGACGCCCCCGGCCCCCGCCCGCTGGGGGGCCGCCGGAGAAGCCGCTGGCCCTGACCCCCAGCCAGCACCTGGTGGGGGGCGACCCCCCCGAGCCTGGAGGCCGCCCCGGGGGCCTTCGACCCCGACCGCTTCCTGAACGGGCCCGGCCCGGGGCCAGACCTACGGCGCCGGCCCCCCACCCCGCCCCCCACCCGCTTCTCATCCCGGACGCCGGGGGGGCGCCGGGCACCCCCATCTCCCAGCCGAGGAGCCCGGGGGGCAGCCCCCCGCCGGAGCCGCTGGTGCCCATCACCGACTTCTCCCCGGACTGGTCCTACCCGAGGTGAGCCGGGGGGGGGCGAGGGGGGGGTCCCCCCACCCCCAGAGCCCCCCTTAACCCCTCGGGTCCCGCAGGGCGGCGTCAAGGTGCTGATCACCGGGCCGTGGACGGAGGAGACGATTCCTACGTCTGCCTCTTCGACCGCCTGGCCGTGCCAGCCGCCCTCCTGCAGCCGGGGGTGCTGCGCTGCTACTGCCCCGGTACGGGGGGGGGGCGGGGGGGGGCGCCGGAGCCCCCCGGGACTGGCTGGCTCGGGGGCGGGGAACGGGGCCGGGACTGGCTGGCTCGGGGCGGGGGAACAAACGGCCGGGGGGGGGGGAACGGGCCGGACTGGGCTGGGCTCGGGGGCGGGGAACGCGGCCGGGGGGGGAACGGGGCCGGGACTGGCTGGCTCGGGGGGCGGGGAACGGGGCCGGGACTGGCTGGCTCGGGGGCGGGGAACACGGGCCGGGGGGGGGAACGGGGCCGGTACTGGCCCCTCGGGGGGGGTGGGCTCCCCCCGGGCCCTGGGCGGGACTGGGTGGTGGGCATGGCGCTGGCCCCCCCTCTCACTGCCCCCTCCCCCTCCCCGTAGCCCACGAGGCCGGGCTGGTGGCCCTACAAGTGGCCCACGAGGCCCGGCTGGTCTCCACCTCGGTGCTGTTCGAGTATCGGGGCCGCGGGTTCCTGGGCCCTGCCAGCTCCAGCTGGACTGGCTGTCCCTGGACGGTGAGTGGGGCGCAGGGGGGGAGGGGGGAGCAGTAAGGGGGCAGGGGAGATGGGGGGGGCGCCCCATAGCTCATCTCAGACCAGGACAGAGTTTTGCCGAGGGTTGGAAGGAGGGGGCAGGGCCGGGAGCCGGGACTCCTGGGTTCTCTCCCCAGCTCTGAGAGGGGAGTGGGGGCTGGTGGGTTAGAGCAGGGGGGGCTGGGAGCCAGACTCCTGGGTTCTCTCCCGGCTCTGGGAGGGGAGTGGGGGTCCGGTGGTTAGAGCAGGGGGGGCTGGGGAGCCAGGACTCCTGGGTTCTCTCCCGGCTCTGGGAGGGAGTGGGGGGCTGGTGGGTTAGAGCAGGGGGGGCTGGGAGCCAGGACTCTGGGTTCTCTCCCCGGCTCTGGGAGGAGTGGGGGCTGGTGGTGAGAGCAGGGGGGGGTGGGAGCCAGGACTCCTGGGTTCTCTCCCCGGCTCTGGGAGGGGAGTGGGGGCTGGTGGGTCAGAGCAGGGGGGGCTGGAGCCAGGACTCCTGGGTTCTCTCCCCAGCTCTGGGAGGGGAGTGGGGTCCGGTGGTTAGAGCGGGGGGGGCTGGGAGCCAGGACTCCTGGGTTCTCTCCCCGGCTCTGGAGGGGAGTGGGGGCTGGTGGGTTGGAGCAGGGGGGCTGGGAGCCAGGACTCCTGGGTTCTCTCCCCGGCTCTGGGAGGGGAGTGGGGGCTGGTGGTCAGAGCAGGGGGGGCTGGGAGCCAGGACTCCTGGGTTCTCTCCCCGGCTCTGGGAGGGGAGTGGGGGCTGGTGGGTTAGAGCAGGGGGGGCTGGGAGCCAGGACTCCTGGGTTCTTTCCTCATGGGCATGAGACCTGCCAGGGTAAGGGGGGGGGGGCAGGAGGTGAGCGGAGAATCCTGCCCCCCCCACCCTCACCCCCCCAGCCGGAGGGCGGGAGCTCGTCCAGATAGGGCCAGCAGGTGGCAGCAGCAGCTGGTTGGTGTTTGCAGTGGGGGTGTTGGGGGGGGCTAGGAGGGGAGCAGAGGACAGACATGCCCCCCCCCCCGGGGACACGTGTTCAGAACAGCTGGGTCCGTCCTCCCCCCCATCAGCTGGCGTCAGGCGCCCACCCCCCGGCCCGAGGGGTGGAATTTCCCACGGGGGGGGAACTGGGGGGGCCAGTTTCCAGCCTGTGAGTCGGGAGCCCCAGAATACCCCGAACGGAGACACCCGTGACGCGGCGGGGGGGGGGGGGCCTCTGGAGAATCCCCCAGGCGTAGCGGTGTGAACCCTGGCGTCCGGGCCGAGCTCCCCCAGAAACCCTGGGAACGGAGACCCCCCCCCCCCCGTGTAACCAGCCGCCCTGCCCCAGAGGTGGGCGCATCTCAGAGCCAGGGAGCGAACCCAGGCGTCCTGGCTCCCAGCCCAACCCCCCCCCTCCCTACTGACATCACACACGCACGGCGTCACCCCCCCCCACCACACACACGCACAGCGGCGTGCGCCCGGTACCACGTCCTTCCCCCGGACGCCTGTGCGCGCACCCTACAGTTTGTGCGCACCGTCGCACAGCGCACCATCGCAGGCCCTACTCCTGCACCGTCGGACACCGCACAGCATCACACGTCACCCAGCCCCACACCGCACAATCGCCCACCCTGCTCCCACATGGTCGTTCACCTTACCCTCAGATGGACACCCCACCCGCACAATCGCACACACAACCGGACACACTCACAGTCGCACAGAACAACAGCTACTCCCGTCACATGCCATGAAATCGACACCTCTCCGCCAGGACGGGGTTAATGGCGGGCTGGACTCTCCCCAGCCCCCCCCCCCCCCGCCCCTCTCATCAGGGAGGGCTGCAGGGGGGGAGCCCCCCCCCCGGCTATTTCAGTCCCATTGAGAGGCTGGGGGGGGCGGATCCCGGCTGCCTGTCACCCTGCAGAGTGGGAGACGGACAGACGGACGCCTGGGGCTTGGAGGGGGACCCCGGCGTCCTGGCCGGTAATTGGCCCCATGCAGCCCCCCACCCCCACCCCTCAGATCCCTGCTAGGAAGCCCCGTCCCGGCGTTGGATCAGCCGGCCCCCCTCCCCGGCCCCACAGCTATGGAGGAGGAAGGTACTGGGGCCGGGGGGTGCCCGGGAACCCCAGTGTCCGGACCGGGGGGGTTGGGATGGGGAGTGTGTGTGTGGGGGGAGGGGCAGGCCCAGTACACACACCCCCGGCTCCACTGTCAGCGGGGGGGGGGGGGGGGGAGAGGTGGCTTCGCTCAGCCCGTCCCGCCCTGGGGGTGGGTCTCAGCCCAGGGGTTGGGGGGGGGGGGGGGATAATCCACCCTCTAGGCTGATTAGCTGCCCGGCCCCGGAAATTAACCCGGCTAATCCCAGACGGGGGCGGGTGCCGCAGGGGTGCACCGCTCAGCCGCCCGGACGCCTGGGTTCTCTCCCCGGCTCTGGGAGGGGAGTGGGGAGCTGGTGGGTTAGAGCAGGGGGGGCTGGGAGCCAGGACTCCTGGGTTCTCTCCCCGGCTCTGGGAGGGGAGTGGGGGCTGGTGGGTTGGAGCAGGGGGGGCTGGGGGCCAGGACTCCTGGGTTCTCTCCCCGGCTCTGGGAGGGAGTGGGGCTGGTGGGTTGGAGCAGGGGGGGCTGGGAGCCAGGACTCCTGGGTTCTCTCCCCAGCTCTGGGAGGGGAAGTGGGGGCTGGTGGGTCGGAGCAGGGGGGGCTGGGAGCCAGGACTCCTGGGTTCTCTCCCGGCTCTGGGAGGGGAGTGGGGGTTGGGGGGTTAGAGCGGGGGGGGGGGCTGGGAACCAGGACTCCTGGGTTCTGGGAGGGGATGTACCGTTTTCCCCCATGGCCCCCCCCTCACATCCACCTCCCCCATCCCCAGATAACCAGTTCAGGATGTCAATCTTGGAGCGTCTGGAGCAGATGGAGAAGCGGATGGCAGAGATGACGGCTTCGTCCCAGCAGTCACGGGGGGGCGCGGGGGAGCCCCCCCGCACCCAGGTGAGACCCCCGGGTCCGCATTCCCCAGGGGAGAGCCGCTGGGGCCGGCTTGCAACCGTCGGGTCTCCCAGGAGGGAGTTTGCTTTGTTTGTTATTGTAGGGTCTCCTGGAAGTGCTTGGCCTGCTGCTTTGTTATTGTAGGGTCTCTCAGGAGTCTTGGGGCTGGGGTGCAGGCAGGGGTGGGGCTGGGAGCCAGGACTCCTGGGTTCTCTCCCCGGCTCTGGGAGGGGAGGTGGGGGGGGGTTAGAACAGGGGTGCTGGGAGCCCGGACTCCTGGGTTCTCTCTTCAGCTCTGGGAGGGGAGTGGGGGCTGGTCGGTTAGAGTTGGGGGTGGTCTGGGAGCCAGGACTCCTGGGTTCTCTCCCCGCTCTGGAGGGTATGGGGGGGGGGGTTAAAGAAGGGGGGGCTGAGAGCCAGGACTCCTGGGTTCTCTCCCCGGCTCTGGGAGGGAGGGGAGTGGGGGCTGGTGGGTTAGAGCAGGGGGGGCTGGAGCCAGGACTCCTGGGTTCTCTCCCCGGCTCTGGGAGGGGAGTGGGGCTGGTGGGTTAGAGTTGGGGGTGGTCTGGGAGCCAGGACTCCTGGGTTCTCTCCCCGCTCTGGGAGGTATTGGGGGGGGGGGTTAAAGAAGGGGGGGCTGGGAGCCAGGACTCCTGGGTTCTCTCCCCGGCTCTGGGAGGGGAGTGGGGGCTGGTGGTTAGAGCAGGGGGGGGCTGGGCGCCAGGACTCCTGGGTTCTCTCCCGAGCTCTGGTCCCCCACCTGTCCACTGGGTCCTGCTTGCCCTCCGTCCCCCCCCCCGCTCTGCCCGCTTTGACGTCACCCCCCCCCCTTCAGCCGTTATCTCTGTGGCTATTTCGGGGCCGGGGTGCTAATTTTAGCGGCCGGGCCGGCGTCGGGTGTCGGGGCCCGGCGGCTGTTCTGGCCGGGGCGGGGGGATACGGAGACATTTTCCAGCCCGCCCGGCCAGGAATTCTTTCCAGCCTGAGCGAGGGGAAAATAGAGACCGGGGGGGGGGTGCCGCAAGTGGCTGGGGGGGGTTATTAAGCCGTGGTGTCCCCCGTGTGGTACTCAACGTGTCCCTACCGCGTCCCCCTCCTGCCCCCCACTCAACTCCAGGGACCCCTCGCCCGGCGCTGAGATGCGCCCACCTCTGGGGCGGGGGGGGGGACCCGGGGACCCCTCGCCCGCTCTGGGGCGGGGTTCTGGGTGACCCGGGGACCCCTCGCCCGCTCTGGGGCGGGGTTCTGGGTGACCCGTGCCCGCTCTGGGCGGGGTTGTGGGTGACCCGTGCCCGCTCTGGGTGGGGTTGTGGGTGCCCCGTGCCCGCTCTGGGCGGGGTTGTGGGTGCCCCGTGCCCGCTCTGGGCGGGGTTGTGGGTGCCCGTGCCCCGTGCCCGCTCTGGGCGGGGTTGTGGGTGCCCCGTGCCTGCTCTGGGCGGGGTTGTGGGTGCCCCGTGCCCGCTCTGGGCGGGGTTGTGGGTGCCCCGTGCCCGCTCTGGGCGGGGTTGTGGGTGCCCGTGCCGCTCTGGGCGGGGTTGTGGGTGCCCCGTGCCCCGCTCTGGGCGGGGTGGGGGTGCCCGTGCCCGCTCTGGGCGGGGTGGTGGGTGCCCCGTGCCCGCTCTGGGCGGGGTGGTGGGTGCCCGTGCCCCGTGCCCGCTCTGGGCGGGGTTGTGGGTGCCCCGTGCCCGCTCTGGGCGGGGGTTGTGGGTGACCCGTGCCCGCTCTGGGCGGGGTTGTGGGTGACCCGTGCCCCGTGCCCGCTCTGGGCGGGGTTGTGGGTGACCCGTGCCCGCTCTGGGCGGGGTTTGGGGTGACCCGTGCCCGCTCTGGGCGGGGTTGTGGGTGACCCGTGCCCGCTCTGGGCGGGGTTGTGGGTGACCCGTGCCCGCTCTGGGCGGGGTTGTGGGTGACCCGTGCCCGTGCCCGCTCTGGGCGGGGTTGTGGGTGCCCCCGTGCCCCGTGCCCGCTCTGGGCGGGGTTGTGGGTGACCCGTGCCCCGTGCCCGCTCTGGGCGGGGTTGTGGGTGCCCCGTGCCCGCTCTGGGCGGGGTGGTGGGTGCCCCGTGCCCGCGCTGGGCGGGGTTGTGGGTGCCCCGTGCCCGCTCTGGGCGGGGTTGTGGGTGCCCCGTGCCCCATGCCCGCTCTGGGCGGGTTGTGGGTGACCCGTGCCCCGTGCCCGCTCTGGCGGGGTTGTGGGTGACCCGTGCCCCGTGCCCGCTCTGGGCGGGGTTGTGGGTGACCCGTGCCCCGTGCCCGCTCTGGGCGGGGTTGTGGGTGACCCGTGCCCCGTGCCCGCTCTGGCGGGGTTGTGGGTGACCCGTGCCCCGTGCCCGCTCTGGGCGGGGTTGTGGGTGCCCGTGCCCGCTCTGGGCGGGGTTGTGGGTGCCCCGTGCCCGCTCTGGGCGGGGTTGTGGTGCCCCGTGCCCGCTCTGGCGGGGTTGTGGGTGCCCCGTGCCCGCTTCTGGGCGGGGTTGTGGGTGCCCCGTGCCCGCCAGGCGGGGTGGTGGGTGACCCGTGCCCCGTGCCCCCCAGGCGGGGGACTCCTTCGAGGAGCGCATCGTGGCGCTGTGCGAGAAGATGATGTCTCGCTCCGCCTGGCTCCACTCGGACACCCTGGGCCACGAGATCAGCTTCCGGGGCATGACGCTGCTTCACCTCGCCCGCCGCCCAGGGCTACGCCCGGCTCATCGAGACCCTCATCAAGTGGCGGTGAGTCCCCCAGGTCGACGCGGCCCCGGGGGGGGGGGGTCCCCTTCCCCCCCCCCCCCCTCACGGTCCCGTTTCTCCTGCAGGAACCTCAGCGCCGAGAGCCTGGATCTGGAGCAGGAAGTCGACCCCCTGAACGCGACCACTTTTCCTGCACCCCCCTGGTGAGGGGGGGATCTGCCCCGAGGAGAGAGGGACCCCGGGGAGGCGACCGCGGGGGGGGGGGGCAGCTGACTCGCTCAGCGCCCCCTGGCCCCGCCCCCTGCCCCACAGCGCCCCCTAGCGGCACCGTGGGCCAACCCCCCTGCCGGGAGAGAGTCACCTCCGCCTCACTCCCTGCCCCATAGCGCCCCCTAGCGCCGCCGTGGGGCCAACCCCCTGCCAGGAGAGTCCCCTTGGCCTCGCTCCCTGCCCCATAGCGCCGCCGTGGGGCCAGCCCCCTGCCAGGAGAGTCCCCTCGGCCTCGCTCCCTGCCCCATAGCGGCACCGTGGGGCCAAACCCCCGCCGGGAGAGTCCCCCCGCCTCGCTCCCTGCCCCAGAGCGCCCCATAGCGGCACCGTGGGCCAAACCCCTGCCGGTGAGAGTCCCCCCCGCCTCGCTCCCTGCCCCATAGCGCCCCATAGCGGCACCGTGGGGCCAACCCCCTGCCGGGAGAGTCCCCCCGCCTCGCTCCCTGCCCCACAGCGCCCCCTAGCGGCACCGTGGGGCCAGCCCCCTGCCGGGAGAGTCCCCCCCGCCTCGCTCCCTGCCCCATAGCGCCGCGTGGGGCCAACCCCCTGCCGGGAGAGTCCCCCCCCGCCTCGCTCCCTGCCCCATAGCGCCCCATAGCGGCACCGTGGGGCCAACCCCCTGCCGGGAGAGTCCCCCCCGCCTCGCTCCCTGCCCCATAGCGCCGCCGTGGGGCCAGCCCCCTGACAGGCAGAGTCCCCCCCGCCTCGCTCCCTGCCCCATAGCGCCGCCGTGGGGCTAACACCCTGCCAGGAGAGAGTCCCCCCTGCCTCGCTCCCTGCCCCATAGCGCCCCCTAGTGCCGCCGTGGGGCCAGCCCCCTGCGGGGAGAGCCTCCCCCTGCCTCGCTCCCTGTCCCACAGCGCCCCCTAGCGGCGACGTGGGGCCAACCCCCTGCCAGGAGAGTCCCCCCTGCCTCGCTCCCTGGCCCCATAGCGCCCCATAGAGGCACCGTGGGGCCAGCCCCTGACGGGGGAGATCCCCCCCGCTCCCCCGCCCCACGGTGCCCTGCTCTCATCCCCCCACAGATGTGGGCCTGCGCCCTGGGGCACCTGGAGGCGGCCCTGCTGCTGTGCCGCTGGGACGACCGGGCCCTCTCCATCCCGGACTCGCTGGGCCGCCTGCCGCTGGCCGTGGCTCGGGTCCCGGGGCCACGGGGCCCTGGCCGCCCGGCTGGAGGCCCTGCAGCGCCAGGCCCCCGGGCCCCGAGGACAAGGGCTGGGGGCCCCGCGCCCCACCGAGGCCCTGCGGCTGCCCTCGCCGCTCTTCAGCCCCGACACAGGTACAGCTCGAGCGCGGGGCACACGGGGGGGGGGGGGGCTGGGGCTGCCCTCGCCGCTCTTCAGCCCCGACACAGGTACAGCTCCGAGCGCGGGGGGGACACACGGGGGGGGGGGGGGCTGGGCTGCCCTCTCCGCTCTTCAGCCCCGACACAGGTACAGCTCCGAGCGCGGGGGGGACACACGGGGGGGGGGGGGCTGGGGCTGCCCTCGCCGCTCTTCAGCCCCGACACAGGTACAGCTCCGAGCGCGGGGGGGGGGGGCTGCGGCTGCCCTCGCCGCTCTTCAGCCCCGACACAGGTACAGCTCCGAGCGCGGGGGGGACACGGGGGGGGGGGCTGGGGCTGCCCTCGCCGCTCTTCAGCCCCGACACAGGTACAGCTCCGAGCGCGGGGGGGACACACGGGGGGGGGGGGGCTGGGGCTGCCCTCGCCGCTCTTCAGCCCCGACACAGGTACAGCTCCGAGCGCGGGGGGGACACACGGGGGGGGGGCTGGGGCTGCCCTCGCCGCTCTTCAGCCCCGACACAGGTACAGCTCCGAGCGCGGGGGGGGACACGGGGGGGGGGGCTGGGGCTGCCCTCGCCGCTCTTCAGCCCCGACACAGGTACAGCTCCGAGCGCGGGGGGGACACACGGGGGGGGGGGGCTGGGGCTGCCCTGGCCGCTCTTCAGCCCCGACACAGGTACAGCTCCGAGCGCGGGGGGGACACGGGGGGGGGGGGCTGGGGCTGCCCTCTCGCCGCTCTTCAGCCCCGACACAGGTACAGCTCCGAGCGCGGGGGGGACACACGGGGGGGGGGGGCTGGGGCTGCCCTCGCCGCTCTTCAGCCCCGACACAGGTACAGCTCGAGCGCGGGGGGGACACACGGGGGGGGGGAGCCTGGGGCTGCCCTCGCCGCTCTTCAGCCCCGACACAGGTACAGCTCCGAGCGCGGGGGGGGACACACGGGGGGGGGGGCTGGGGCTGCCCTCGCCGCTCTTCAGCCCCGACACAGGTACAGCTCCGAGCGCGGGGGGACACACGGGGGGGGGGCTGGGGCTGCCCTCGCCGCTCTTCAGCCCCGACACAGGTACAGCTCCGAGCGAGGGGGGGACACACGGGGGGGGGGGGGGGCTGGGGCTGCCCTCGCCGCTCTTCAGCCCCGACACAGGTACAGCTCCGAGCGGGGGGGACACACGGGGGGGGGGGGCTGGGGCTGCCCTCGCCGCTCTCAGCCCCGACACAGGTACAGCTCCGAGCGCGGGGGGGACACACGGGGGGGGGCTGGGGCTGCCCTCGCCGCTCTTCAGCCCCGACACAGGTACAGCTCCGAGCGCGGGGGGGACACGGGGGGGGGGGCTGGGGCTGCCCTCACCGCTCTTCAGCCCCGACACAGGTACAGCTCCGAGCGCGGGGGGGACACACGGGGGGGGGGGGGGCTGGGGCTGCCCTCGCCGCTCTTCAGCCCCGACACAGGTACAGCTCCGAGCGCGGGGGGGACCACACGGGGGGGGGGCTGGGGCTGCCCTCGCCGCTCTTCATCCCCGACACAGGTACAGCTCCGAGCGCGGGGGGGACACGGGGGGGGGGGGCTGCGGCTGCCCTCGCCGCTCTTCAGCCCCGACACAGGTACAGCTCCGAGCGCGGGGGGGGACACACGGGGGGGGGGGCTGGGGCTGCCCTGGCCGCTCTTCAGCCCCGACACAGGTACAGCTCCGAGCGTGGGGGGGACACACGGGGGGGGGGGGGGGCTGGGGCTGCCCTCGCCGCTCTTCAGCCCGACACAGGTACAGCTCCGAGCGCGGGGGGGACACGGGGGGGGGGGCTGGGGCTGCCCTGGCCGCTCTTCAGCCCCGACACAGGTACAGCTCCGAGCGCGGGGGGGGACACACGGGGGGGGGGGGGCTGGGGCTGCCCTCGCCGCTCTTCAGCCCCGACACAGGTACAGCTCCGAGCGCGGGGGGGACAACGGGGGGGGGGGGCTGGGGCTGCCCTCGCCGCTCTTCAGCCCCGACACAGGTACAGCTCCGAGCGCTGGGGGGGACACACGGGGGGGGGGGGGGCTGGGGCTGCCCTCGCCCGCTCTTCAGCCCCGACACAGGTACAGCTCCGAGCGCGGGGGGACACACGGGGGGGGGGGAGCCTGGGGCTGCCCTCGCCGCTCTTCAGCCCCGACACAGGTACAGCTCCGAGCGCGGGGGGGACACGGGGGGGGGGGGGGCTGCGGCTGCCCTCGCCGCTCTTCAGCCCCGACACAGGTACAGCTCCGAGCGCGGGGGGGACACACGGGGGGGGGGCTGGGGCTGCCCTCGCCGCTCTTCAGCCCCGACACAGGTACAGCTCCGAGCGCGGGGGGGGACACACGGGGGGGGGGGGGCTGGGGCTGCCCTCGCCGCTCTTCAGCCCCGACACAGGTACAGCTCCGAGCGCGGGGGGGACACACGGGGGGGGGGGGGGCTGGGGCTGCCCTCGCCGCTCTTCAGCCCCGACACAGGTACAGCTCCGAGCGCGGGGGGGACACACGGGGGGGAGGGGGCTTGGGGCTGCCCTCGCCGCTCTTCAGCCCCGACACAGGTACAGCTCCGAGCGCGGGGGGGACACGGGGGGGGGGCTGGGGCTGCCCTCGCGCTCTTCAGCCCCGACACAGGTACAGCTCCGAGCGCGGGGGGGACACGGGGGGGGGGGCTGGGGCTGCCCTCGCCGCTCTTCAGCCCCGACACAGGTACAGCTCCGAGCGCGGGGGGGACACACGGGGGGGGGGGGCTGGGGCTGCCCTCGCCGCTCTTCAGCCCCGACACAGGTACAGCTCCGAGCGCGGGGGGGACACACGGGGGGGGGGGGCTGGGGCTGCCCTCGCCGCTCTTCAGCCCCGACACAGGTACAGCTCCGAGCGCGGGGGGGACACACGGGGTGGGGGGGGCTGCGGCTGCCCTCGCCGCTCTTCAGCCCCGACACAGGTACAGCTCCGAGCGCGGGGGGACACGGGGGGGGGGGGGCTGGGGCTGCCCTCGCCGCTCTTCAGCCCCGACACAGGTACAGCTCCGAGCGCGGGGGGGGACACGGGGGGGGGGGGGCTGGGGCTGCCCTCGCCGCTCTTCAGCCCCGACACAGGTACAGCTCCGAGCGCGGGGGGGACACACGGGGGGGGGGGGGGCTGGGGCTGCCCTCGCCGCTCTTCAGCCCCGACACAGGTACAGCTCCGAGCGCGGGGGGGACACGGGGGGGGGGGGCTGGGGCTGCCCTCGCCGCTCTTCAGCCCCGACACAGGTACAGCTCCGAGCGCGGGGGGGACACACGGGGGGGGGGGGCTGGGGCTGCCCTCGCCGCTCTTCAGCCCCGACACAGGTACAGCTCCGAGCGCGGGGGGGGACACACGGGGGGGGGGGGCTGGGGCTGCCCTCGCCGCTCTTCAGCCCCGACACAGGTACAGCTCCGAGCGCGGGGGGGGACACACGGGGGGGGGGGCTGGGGCTGCCCTCGCCGCTCTTCAGCCCCGACACAGGTACAGCTCCGAGCGCGGGGGGGACACGGGGGGGGGGGGCTGGGCTGCCCTCGCCGCTCTTCAGCCCCGACACAGGTACAGCTCCGAGCGCGGGGGGGACACACGGGGGGGGGGGGGCTGGGGCTGCCCTCGCCGCTCTTCAGCCCCGACACAGGTACAGCTCCGAGCGCGGGGGGGACACACGGGGGGGGGGGGTTGGGGCTGCCCTCGCCGCTCTTCAGCCCGACACAGGTACAGCTCCGAGCGCGGGGGGGACCACGGGGGGGGGGGGGGGGCTGGGGCTGCCCTCGCCGCTCTTCAGCCCCGACACAGGTACAGCTCCGAGCGCGGGGGGGACACGGGGGGGGGGGGGTCTGGGGCTGCCCTCGCCGCTCTTCAGCCCCGACACAGGTACAGCTCCGAGCGCGGGGGGGACACACGGGGGGGGGGGGGGCTGGGCTGCCCTCGCCGCTCTTCAGCCCCGACACAGGTACAGCTCCGAGCGCGGGGGGGACACACGGGGGGGGGGGGCTGGGGCTGCCCTCGCCGCTCTTCAGCCCCGACACAGGTACAGCTCCGAGCGCGGGTGGGACACACGGGGTGGGGGGCTGGGGCTGCCCTCGCCGCTCTTCAGCCCCGACACAGGTACAGCTCCGAGCGCGGGGGGGGGACACACGGGGGGGGGGGGGGCTGGGGCTGCCCTCGCCGCTCTTCAGCCCCGACACAGGTACAGCTCCGAGCGCGGGGGGGGACACACGGGGGGGGGGGGGCTGGGGCTGCCCTCGCCGCTCTTCAGCCCGACACAGGTACAGCTCGAGCGCGGGTGGGACACACACGGGGGGGGGGGGGCTGGGGCTGCCCTCGCCGCTCTTCAGCCCCGACACAGGTACAGCTCCGAGCGCGGGTGGGACACACGGGGGGGGGGGGCTGGGGCTGCCCTCGCCGCTCTTCAGCCCCGACACAGGTACAGCTCCGAGCGCGGGGGGGACACACGGGGGGGGGGGGGGGGCTGGGGCTGCCCTCGCCGCTCTTCATCCCCGACACAGGTACAGCTCCGAGCGCGGGTGGGACACACGGGGGGGGGGGGCTGGGGCTGCCCTCGCCGCTCTTCAGCCCCGACACAGGTACAGCTCGAGCGCGGGGGGGACACACGGGGGGGGGGGCTGGGGCTGCCTCGCCGCTCTTCAGCCCCCGACACAGGTACAGCTCCGAGCGCGGGGGGGACACACGGGGGGGGGAAGGCTGGGGCTGCCCTCGCCGCTCTTCAGCCCCGACACAGGTACAGCTCCGAGCGCGGGGGGGACACACGGGGGGGGGGGCTGGGGCTGCCCTCGCCGCTCTTCAGCCCCGACACAGGTACAGCTCCGAGCGCGGGGGGGACACACGGGGGGGGGGGGGCTGGGGCTGCCCTCGCCGCTCTTCAGCCCCAACACAGGTACAGCTCCGAGCGCGGGGGGGACACACGGGGGGGGGCTGGGGCTGCCCTCGCCGCTCTTCAGCCCCGACACAGGTACAGCTCCGAGCGCGGGGGGGACACACGGGGGGGGGGAAGGCTGGGCTGCCCTCGCCGCTCTTCAGCCCCGACACAGGTACAGCTCCGAGCGCGGGGGGGACACACGGGGGGGGGGGCTGGGGCTGCCCTCGCCGCTCTTCAGCCCCGACACAGGTACAGCTCCGAGCGCGGGGGGGGACACACGGGGGGGGGGGGCTGGGGCTGCCCTCGCCGCTCTTCAGCCCCGACACAGGTACAGCTCGAGCGCGGGGGGGACACGGGGGGGGGGCTGGGGCTGCCCTCAGCCGCTCTTCAGCCCCGACACAGGTACAGCTCCGAGCGCGGGGGGGACACACGGGGGGGGGGGCTGGGGCTGCCCTCGCCGCTCTTCAGCCCCGACACAGGTACAGCTCCGAGCGCGGGGGGACACGGGGGGGGGGGCTGGGGCTGCCCTCGCCGCTCTTCAGCCCGACACAGGTACAGCTCCGAGCTCGGGGGGGACACACGGGGGGGGGGGGGCTGGGGCTGCCCTCGCCGCTCTTCAGCCCCGACAGAGGTACAGCTCCCGAGCGCGGGGGGGACACACGGGGGGGGGGCTGGGGCTGCCCTCGCCGCTCTTCAGCCCCGACACAGGTACAGCTCCGAGCGCAGGGGACACACGGGGTGGGGGGGAGCCTGGGGCTGCCCTCGCCGCTCTTCAGCCCCGACACAGGTACAGCTCCGAGCGCGGGGGACACACGGGGGTGGGGGGGAGCCTGGGGCCCCCCACCCGCTCGCCGACCTCCCCCGTCCCTCGCCCAGGGCTCAGCACCGTCAGCAGCGTCTCGTCCCCCTCGGAGCTGTCGGACGGCTCCGGCACCTCGGCCTACTCCAGCGCCTCCGCCCTGCGCGACTCGCCCCCCGGCAGCCCCGAGCCCGCCATGGACCGCGGCCCGGACCCCCCCAGCCTGCGCTGCTCCCCCCACTTCTTCATGGACTGCCAGGGGCCGGGGCTGCTGGAGTACGGGGAGAACGCGGAGAACGAGGGGTACCTGCCGCCCCCCAACGTGCTCCAGGTACCGGGGGCGGGGGGCAGACAGGGACGTGGGGTGCCCGGCAGGGAGATGGGCTGTGATTGGGGGGAGGGGGTACCCCTTCTCCGATGGACAGCGAGGAAAATTGACCGGGCCCCACGTCACTCACAGTGGGAGAAGCCAGGGAGGAACCCAGGAGTCCGGGCTCCCAGCCCCCCCTGCTTTCAACCCCCCCCCCCCCACTCCCCTCCCAGAACTGGGAGAGAACCCAGGAGTCCGGGCTCCAGCCCCCCCTGCTTTCACCCCCCCCCCCACTCCCCTCCCAGAGCTGGGAGAGAACCCAGGAGTCCTGGCTCCCAGCCCCCGCTGCTCTAAACCACCAGGCCCCACTCTCCTCCCAGAGCCGGGGAGAGAACCCAGGAGTCCGGGCTCCCAGCCCCCACTCCCCTCCCAGCCCCGGGTAGGGAACCCAGGAGTCCGGGCTCCCCAGCCCCCACTCCCCTCCCAGCCCGGGTAGGGAACCCAGGAGTCCGGGCTCTCCCCCTCCCCCGCAGGTGGACATGATCACGCTGGCCCGGCAGATCATCGAGGCGACGCCGGAGCACATCAAGCAGGAGGGTTTCAGCGCCGGGGGCCGAGGTGCCGCTGCGGGAGCAAAGCGGGGAACATGGGGCTGAGCGAGACCATGGCCTGGCTGGCCGGCTACCTGGAGAACGTGGACCAGCGGCCCAGCGCCTCCCCCCACAGGTACCGGGGCGGGGAATGGGGCCGGGGGCGGGCTGGCTGAATGGGGCGGGACTGGCTGGCTCGGGGGGGGGGCCGGGGTCTCACGCCCCCCATCCCCCCCGCCCCCCAGGCCGGTGCCGGGGTCCCGGGTGTGTGTCTCAGCCCCCTGCAGGCCCCGCTGGGGGAGCTGCCCTTCGACCGGCTGCCCCCGCCCCCCACGGCCAGCGGCTGGGCCGAGTTCCTCAACGCCTCGGCCAACGGGCGGATGGAGAGCGAGTTCGCGCTGCTGACGCTGTCCGACCACGAGCAGCGGGAGCTGTACGAGGCCGCCCGCGTCATCCAGACGGCCTTCCGCAAGTACAAGGTACCCCGGGACCCCCGGACCCTGCTCCTTCCCGGGCCAGGCCTCCCCGTCCCTTATACGATCCCCTAGTAACGGGGAGTTCCCCATGGCAACGGCCGGCTCCATGGGCCAGGCCTCCCCTGTCCCTTATACGATCCCCTAGTAACGGGGAGTTCCCCATGGCAACGGCCGTCGCCATGGGCCAGGCCTCCCCTGTCCCTTATACGATCCCCTAGTAACGGGGAGTTCCCCATGGCAACGGCCGTCTCCATGGGCCAGGCCTCCCCGTCTCTTATACGATCCCCTAGTAACGGGGAGTTCCCCATGGCAACGGCCGTCTCCATGGGCCAGGCCTCCCTGTCCTTAGACGATCCCCTAGTAACGGGGAGTTCCCATGGCAACGGCCGTCTCCATGGGCCAGGCCTCCCCTGTCCCTTATACGATCCCCTAGTAACGGGGAGTTCCCCATGGGCAACGGCCGTCTCCATGGGCCAGGCCTCCCGTCTCTTATACGATCCCCTAGTAACGGGGAGTTCCCCATGGCAACGGCCGTCTCCATGGGCCAGGCCTCCCCGTCTCTTATACGATCCCTAGTAACGGGGAGTTCCCCATGGCAACAGCCGTCGCCATGGGCCAGGCCCTCCCTGTCCCTTATACGATCCCCTAGTAACGGGGAGTTCCCCATGGCAACGGCCGTCGCCATGGGCCAGGCCTCCCCTGTCCCTTATACGATCCCCTAGTAACGGGGAGTTCCCCATGGCAACGGCCGTCGCCATGGGCCAGGCCTCCCCTGTCCCTTATACGATCCCCTAGTAACGGGGAGTTTTCCCCATGGCAACGGCCGGCTCCATGGGCCAGGCCTCCCCTGTCCCTTATACGATCCCCTAGTAACGGGGAGTTCCCATGGCAACGGCCGTCTCCATGGGCCAGGCCTCCCCTGTCTCTTATACGATCCCCTAGTAACGGGGAGTTCCCCATGGCAACGGCCGTCGCCATGGGCCAGGCCTCCCTGTCCCTTATACGATCCCCTAGTAACGGGGAGTTCCCCATGGCAACGGCCGTCGCCATGGGCCAGGCCTCCCCTGTCCCTTATACGATCCCCTAGTAACGGGGAGTTCCCCATGGCAACGGCCGTCGCCATGGGCCAGGCCTCCCCTGTCCCTTATACGATCCCCTAGTAACGGGGAGTTCCCCATGGCAACGGCCGTCGCCATGGGCCAGGCCTCCCCTGTCCCTTATACGATCCCCTAGTAACGGGGAGTTCCCCATGGCAACGGCCGTCGCCATGGGCCAGGCCTCCCCTGTCCCTTATACGATCCCCTAGTAACGGGGAGTTCCCCATGGCAACGGCCGTCGCCATGGGCCAGGCCTCCCCGTCTCTTATACGATCCCCTAGTAACGGGAGTTCCCCATGGCAACGGCCGTCTCCATGGGCCAGGCCTCCCCGTCTCTTATACGATCCCCTAGTAACGGGCAGTTCCCCATGGCAACGGCCGTCTCCATGGGCCAGGCCTCCCCGTCTCTTATACGATCCCCTAGTAACGGGGAGTTCCCCATGGCAACGGCCGTCGCCATGGGCCAGGCCTCCCCGTCTCTTATACGATCCCCTAGTAATGGGGAGTTCCCCATGGCAACGGCCGTCTCCATGGGCCAGGCTCCCTGTCCCTTATACGATCCCCTAGTAACGGGGAGTTCCCCATGGCAACGGCCGTCTCCATGGGCCAGGCCTCCCCTGTCTCTTATACGATCCCCTAGTAACGGGGAGTTCCCCATGGCAATGGCCGTCTCCAGGGCCAGGCCTCCCCTGTCCCTTATACGATCCCCTAGTAACGGGGAGTTCCCCATGGCAACGGCCGTCTCCATGGGCCAGGCCTCCCCTGTCCCTTATTACGATCCCCTAGTAACGGGGAGTTCCCCATGGCAACGGCCGTCTCCATGGGCCAGGCCTCCCCTGTCTCTTATACGATCCCCTAGTAACGGGGAGTTCCCCATGGCAATGGCCGTCTCCATGGGCCAGGCCTCCCCTGTCCCTTATACGATCCCTAGTAACGGGGAGTTTCCCATGGCAATGGCCGTCTCCATGGGCCAGGCCTCCCCTGTCTCTTATACGATCCCCTAGTAACGGGAGTTCCCCATGGCAACGGCCGTCTCCATGGGCCAGGCCTCCCCTGTCTCTTATACGATCCCCTAGTAACGGGGAGTTCCCCATGGCAACGGCCGTTCTCCATGGCCAGGCCTCCCCTGTCTCTTATACGATCCCCTAGTAACGGGGAGTTCCCATGGCAATGGCCGTCTCCATGGGCCAGGCCTCCCCTGTCCCTTATACGATCCCTAGTAACGGGGAGTTCCCCATGGCAACGGCCGTCTCCATGGGCCAGGCCTCCCTGTCCCTTATACGATCCCCCTAGTAACGGGGAGTTCCCCATGGCAACGGCCGTCTCCATGGGCCAGGCCTCCCCTGTCCCTTATACGATCCCCCTAGTAACGGGAGTTCCCCATGCAACGGCCGTCTCCATGGGCCAGGCCTCCCCTGTCCCTTATACGATCCCCTAGTAACGGGGAGTTCCCCATGGCTACAGGCCTTGGCCCGGTCCCCGGCAACAGGAGATCCATGGCAACCACTGAATCCATGGAGTGTCCCCTGGCATCAGGGAATTCCCCATGGCAACAGGCCTCCCACAGGGAATCCCATGGCAACAGCTGTCTCCATTCACCATCACCTTGATGGGGGAATTCCCCATGGCAACAGGCCTCCCATCTCTTATATGATCCCCTAGTAACGGGGAGTTCCCCATGGCAACAGGCCTTGGCTCGGTCCCCGGCAACAGGGAATCCCATGGCAACAGCCGTCTCCATGACCGTCACCTTGATGGGGGAATTCCCCATGGCAACAGGCCTCCCCTGTCTCTTATACAATCCCCTAGTAATGGGGAGTTCCCCATGGCAACAGTCCTTGGCCCGGTCCCCGGCAACAGGAGATTCATGGCAACTACTGTCTCCATGGACTGTCCCCTGGCATCCGGGAATTCCCCATGGCAACAGGCCTCCCCGCAGGGAATCCCATGGCAACAGCTGTCTCCATGGACCGTCACCCGGCAGCGGGGAATTCCCATGGCAACAGGCATCACACACCCCCACCCCTTACCACCCAGCTCAGCATCAGGATAGCCATCCCCGGGTGCCGGGGACCTCTCCCCCAGCTTGGGGTCTGCCCCCTGCTCACTCCCCTCTGCCCCCAGGGCCGCCGGCTGAAGGAGCAGCAGGAGACGGCAGCAGCAGTGATCCAGCGATGTTACCGGAAGTACAAGCAGGTAACGCTCAGCTGGGGGCCCCCAGGTGCGGCCCGTCCGGGGCCCCCGAGGTGGGGGGGGGCTGCCTGTGGGAGCCACGTGTCCCCCCCGCCCACCCCGAGCGGGGCTGTGTCCTCTGGCCCCCGTGTGAGCCGCCTCCGGGGGGTCTCAGCCTGGACCCCCCCCCCCCACTAACCCGCCTCTTCTCTGTCCCGCAAGCTCACGTGGATCGCCTTGAAGGTAACAGGCTGGGGGGGACCCTGTGGGGAATCGGGGGCTGCCGGAGGGTGGGGTCCACGACTCTGGGGAGGGTTGGGGGGAGCTTTTAGTTTCCCCTCTCCCAGCTCTGGGGGGGAGTGGGGGGGGGGCTGGGAGCCAGGACACCTGGGTTCTCTCCCCGGCTCTGGAGGGGAGCGGGGGCTGGTGGGTTAGAGCAGGGGGAGCTGGGAGCCAGGACTCCTGGGTTCTCTCCCCGGCTCTGGGAAAGGAGTGGGGGCTGGGGGTCAGAGCAGGGGGGGCTGGGAGCCAGGACTCCTGGGTTCTCTCCCCGGCTCTGGGAGGGGAGTGGGGGCTGGTGGTGTTAAGCAGGGGGGGCTGGGAGCCAGGACTCCTGGGTTCTCTCCCCGGCTCTGGGAGGGGAGTGGGGGCTGGGGGGTCAGAGCAGGGGGGGCTGGGAGCCAGGACTCCTGGTTCTCTCCCGGCTCTGGGAAAGGAGTGGGGGCTGGGGGGTCAGAGCAGGGGGGCTGGGAGCCAGGACTCTGGGTTCTCTCCCGGCTCTGGGAGGGGAGTGGGGGCTGGTGGGTTAGAGCAGGGGGGGCTGGGAGCCAGGACTCCTGGGTTCTCTCCCCGGCTCTGGGAGGGGAGTGGGGGCTGGTGGGTTAGAGCAGGGGGGGCTGGGAGCCAGGACTCCTGGGTTCTCTCCCCGGCTCTAGGAGGGGAGTGGGGGCTGCTGGGAGTCGGGGTAACGGAGGAGCTGAGGGAGAAGGATTTTCTTTGGTGGGGACAGTGGGATTGTTAGGGTGTTGGGAGCCTCCCCCATGCAGCCCCTTCTGACCCCAAACCTCTCCCGTTTAGTTAGGCACGTCTGCCCCAGTCCTGCAGCTCCCGTCCTGTGGGTCTCTACAGCCCGCTGTGACCCCCTCTGTCCTAATCTGGGCCGGGGAATCCTGCGCCCGCACAGAATGGGGTTTCCCCCACAAACGAAACATCTCCGCCCAGGCGTGCTGTGGTTCCGCCTCTCGCCCACCAGGGGCCGCTCTTTCGGCCCCACCGCAGCCTCCGGTGGAGGGAGGGCAGAACTGCAGCGCGTCTGGGGCAGAATCCTGTCGTCTGCGGGGCAATACAAATTGCTTGCGGGGCACATGAATTCTGCGCAC
>JAVMKO010000134.1:0-34929 GCA_032164245.1 Sternotherus odoratus | reverse complement strand
ACATATCTAGACACCAGCCGGCGCAAGGCTGTAGGAACTCAAGGGTTCCCTTCTGCTTGTCCTTGCAGCTCTGGCCCCCTCTCCCTGGAGCAGCTGCGACGGGAGCGGCTGCAGCGGGAGCAGGCGGAGCGAGCCCGGGCCAAAGCCCTGCTGGCCGGGCGCTCGGGGGAGCCCCCATGTGGGGAGGAGGAGGAGCCGGACGACAGGAAACGCCGCTACAACTCCCAGTTCAACCCGCAGCTGGCGCGCCGGCCCCGCGGCTGGGACGAGAGGGAGCAGCGCTGAGCCCTGCCAGTGCGCCGTGGAAGCGGTGGCCGAAACAGCGGGCCCTGGGCACAGGGACTCCTGCACCAGGGGTCACACGGCAGGTAGAACAGGGACACTGGCAAGGCAGCCAGCGTGTGGTATCCCTCTGACTTAGCAGGGAGGGACACAGAGTGCCCTACTCTCTGCCACGCCCCTGGTATGGGGGTCGCAAGAACCCTCCTTGCTCTCAGAGAAGGGTGCTGGCTGCCCCCCTGGGGCCACAAGTGGACACTCACCTCTCAGCGCCTGACTTTACCTGACCCAAGCAAGGGTGGGGCTGCCAATAAAAGAGAGTTGTCTTCCTTCACTCATTTACTCAGGGGAGGGGGAAAGCTTGGGTAGGAACAAGCACAGAAGGGGAAACCCAGTCCCGGATTCCTGGGTTCCAGCTGCAGGTGGGTGCTGGGAGTCAGGACAGCTGGGTTCTATCCCTGGTTGGGGGAGCAGGAGCCAATGGGTTGGGTGGGGGTAGGGAGACTAGACCCATGGCAGGGAGAGGAGGTGGGTGGAGACTCCTGGCTTTGCTGGCTCTTCGGCAGGGGGAAGACGTTAGGAGGCCTGGGTTCGAATTTCCACTTCTGCCTCGGATTTCTTACCCACCTCCACAGCCCCCCGCCCGCTGCTCCCATGGCTGCTAGGGAGGCCCAGCCCTTTAGTCCCAGAGATGAAAATCACCTGCTGCGGCGTGTCTGCCCCTCAGCAGCTGGCAGGACCCAGCTCCCAGCAGACGACTGGGGCTTGTCTCCTTGCGGTGGGCAAATGCACCAGGCCAGCTCCCTGTGAGCCATCGTCTGCCAGGGGAAAGTGAGGGAGGGGCTGCTCTGGGAATAGCAGCCCCATCTCTCCTCGCCTTGGAGTGGTCCCCATGTGGTGCTGGGATCCCCATTTCTCTCCCTTACCAGCCAGCCTGCAGCATGGGCCCTGCTCACACCCCAAGGGGATTTTCCCAGCAGCCATTGGGGTTCCCAGCACGGGGGGGGGGGGGCTCCAGGGAGAGGGGCAGGAGGCTTTTAAGCCTAAAGTAGAGCAGGCAGCAGGGAAGATCCTGAGGTCGATCCCAGAGCTAGGCAGGGTCCCCCATGGAACATACCATTCATCATGTGAAGACGGGGCTGTGCTTCGTCCCCTGGAACGTACCTCCTGAAGGGGGCAGGGATCCCCCTTCCCAGCCTGCGCGTGTGGGGGACTGGGGGAGAAAGAGCCCCAGCCAGACCTGAAATCACACCAACCCCTCCCTCCCCCAGCCACTTACCAAGATATTGTCAGAATAAAGTGAGACCATAAGAAGGTTGGAGGTGAATGCCTGCGTGTGTGTGTGGGTCTGTGTGCGCGTACCAGGGCACTACATCCACAAGGAAAAAACAGCGCACAACTAGGGCAGGGATGGACTAGGCCCCCTGGCACTAGTTAACCCCCCTCCCCTCTCCGAGCCAGGGATAGAACCCAGGAGTCCTGGCTCTGTGTGTCTAGCTAACCCCACAGCAAGGAGTGTCTCATTCCTGCGCCCCGCCCTTACCTCTCCGAAGCTGTCCACGGCGCGGAAAGAAAAGCTGCCGGTGACTCCCCCCCCCCCCCCCATTTTTTGCGTGAGAAGACGTCATATAAAACTATTTATTCATAAATATTTTCCAAAATGAAAATAGGGTTACGAAAAATATTTTAAACACCCGGCCCTCAGCGGCTGCATAGCACCTCGGGAGAAGGGGGGGGGGGGAAGCAATCAGAAAAAAATGCCTCCCCTTTTGAATTCCTGTCTGTCCCTCCCCCAAGGAGCACCCAGCGATCTGCTTCGGGGCTGGATCGAAAACTCACAGGAGTGGGGAGGAGACGAAAAATGGGAGAGCAGGGGGGTAGGAACTGAGGGGGGGTTGCCCCCCCACTGGAGGAAATTTCTTTTGGGGGGGGGTTTACAATAATTCTGCTGGATTTTTTGCTGCTTTAATTTTTTTTTTTTTTAAAAAAAGCCAAATGATTTAACTCCCCTCCCCCAACACTCCTCCTCCAAGATCATCTTTGTTCACTTTTTTTTTTTGCCTGCGCGTGTCCCTCTGCCCCCCCCCCCTTACACTCACCCGGGAAAGGGGGGGCCGGGGAATGGCTCATTCCCCTCCCTTCACAGCCCCCCCCCCCTTGTTCTTGTCTTTTAAAACTGCATGCATTTAAAGAGTCCGGATGGCCGGAGGGGCCCCTGCCCGGGGGTGGGTGTGTGAGGGGTGGAATGGGGGTGGGGGAGGCGAGCTTGGCCTCTCGTTCCCTCCCCCACGCCCCGATGTCCCGCCTGCGTGACTCTGGAAGGCTGGCGCCCCCTGGGGGGTGAGCAGGCGTCACTGCAGGTCGCGGTCTTCTAGATAGCGGTACTCGAAAGTGAACCCTTCCTTCTTCCGCTGGCCCCATTTCTCATAGTCGAAGTAGATGTACGTGCCCTGGGGAGGGGGAACGTGGGGGAGGGAGGCATCAGCAGATGGGCAGACAGGCAGAGCCTATCCTCCCGCATATACCCCAGGCCCATTTCGGGCCGGAACGAGCTGGGGTAGGAGGGAGAGGGCAGCTGGGGGCAGCGGGGTGACTGGCAAGAGTAGGGCCTCTGGCGGAATCCCTTCCCCCCAGGTTAGTGGCCCCACCCCAGAGGTGGCTGCATTTGCCAGCGGGGAAGCAGCACAGAGGGGGCCCCGGGGGGGGGGGGGCACTAACCTGCTCAAACTCATCGGTGATGGTCTTGGGCTCCTCGTGCCGCTGGAACCACATCATGTACTTGGTGTGGAACCGCCAGGACTGCTTCTTCAGGGCTTTGGCCGCCAGGTACTGCGCCTTGGTACCCTGGAGAGAGAGGGGGAGCCGGGTGCGTCACAGCGCCGGCCAGCAGGGGGCAGCACTCAGGGCAGCTGGGATCCTCCCAGGGGGTGGAGGGGGGAGAGCAGATGGCATGTACCACTGGCTCAGGGGGTAGCTGGGCACGTACCACTGGAGCTGAGGAGGTAGGGGGAATGGCTTGGCATGTACCACTGACCCAGGAGACAGCTGAGACCAGACTACAGGACCTAGGGGCGTGGCTCAGCCTATACCACTAGTGTGTGGGGGGTGGCTTGGTAAGTACCAAGCAGGGGAGAAGGGGAATGTACCATTAGCAGTCTTCTTTAGGGGAGGCAGACAACTTGCTACACAGCCAGCAGCAGGTAAATAGAAGGAGAGCACCATTCAGCATGTACCAAACGCTCTGGGCATGGGGGGAGCGGGACTCTTGCATACACACCCCGTGTCCCGTTGTTGGCATGCACCAATCACAGTGTTGGTCAAGGGGGACTCTACCATCAGCACCTGGGGGGGGAGGATCCCCTCCCACATACCAGAGGCAGGTGGACAGAGTGTGTGTGTGTGGATCTTGGCACCGGCCAATGGGAGGGAAATGTCCCATTCACACCTGCAGGGAGGGGAGTTTCCCTTGCACATATCAATTGCAGGTGGCCAAGGAGGGGTGTGAGGTGCCAATTTTGGGGGAGGGGGGGGGGAAGAGAGATGGAGCGTACCATCCACACCTGCAGGGAGGGGGGTGTCAGGTGGCCGATGCGCAAAGCCAGCAGCAGTGTGTGGGGGGGTCACGTTGGCAGCAGTCACCCACCTCGCCCCTCCTGCCCGAGGGAAAGGCGGCGGCGGCGGCCAGACAGGGCGGGACTATAGTGCGCTCTAGCCTGCAGAGGGGGCCCTTCTGTACCTCCAGATAGTAGAAGATGAAGAAGAGCGTCTCCGTCGAGAGCCGCTGGTAGAACTCCACCGTGTCCGAGTGCAGCGGGGGCATCTGGTGGTGGTAAGGGGGGGTCGGGCAGGGGTTCCGGGGCAGGTACTGCCTGCGGGGGGTGGGGGGAGGGGGTTAGACAGCCTGACGGGAGGGGGAGCAGCACGGTCCCTACTGGGAACAGAACAGAGCAGTCCCGGCCTCCTGATCCCCTCCCTGCCTTGTTAGACTGAAGCTGGAGAGAGAACCTAGGAGTCCTGGAGCCCAACCTCCCCTCCTCGCTCTAGCCACTAGCCCCCACTCCCCTGCCAGAGTCGAGGAGAGAACCCAGCTGTCCTGACTCCCACCCCCGTCCCTGGATCTAACCACTAGACCCTGCTCAAAGTCAAGGAACAACCCCAGGAGTCCTGCTCCCTCCAAGCCCCCGACACCCCCGGGACCGTGCCTTACCGGATCCTCTCGGAGTCCGAGGGGTGAGGCATGTGATGCCAGGCTGCCTCCTCCATGGCCTGCTGGTAGAGCTGCTCCTTGGTGAGGGGCACCGGCCCCAGGGGGCAGACCCCCAGGGAGAGGGGGATGTTCACCTCCGACAGCTGGATGGGGGGTTGGCTGGAGGCCGGCTGCGAGGTCGTGCTACTAATTAAAATGTCTGCTGGGGGGGGGCCAGACCACAGAGCCGGTTAGATTCCTCAGCAGCTGCTGGGAGGGCAAAGCTTTAAAACCCGTTTATGCAACAATCCCTCGCCCGGTGCAGAGACGCAGCCACCTCTCGGGTGGGGCGCGGGGGGCTGGTCCTACAGGAACCCCACACTTGGAACTCCGCTTGCCCACAACGCAGTCAGCTGCGCCGGGCCACCATGTGCATGGGTGAAATCCCTTCCTGTACTCCAGCAAGGCCCCAGAGCCTGCTGGAGATGGAACCCAGGAGTCCTGGCTCCCAGCCCCCCCCTGCTCTAACCACTAGACCCCACTCCTCTCCCAGAGCCGGGGAGAGAACCCAGGAGTCCTGGCTCCCAGCCCCCCCCCTGCTCTAACCACTAGACCCCACTCCCCTCCCAGAGCCGGGGAGAGAACCCAGGAGTCCTGGCTCCCAGCCCCCCCTGCTCTAACCACTAGACCTCACTCCCCTCCCAGAGCCGGGGAGAGAACCCAGGAGTCCTGGCTCCCAGCCCCCCCCTGCTGTAACCACTAGACCCCACTCCCCTCCCAGAGCCGGGGAGAGAACCCAGGAGTCCTGGCTCCCAGCCCCCCCCTGCTGTAACCACTAGACCCCACTCCCCTCCCAGAGCCGGGGAGAGAACCCAGGAGTCCTCACCCCTTTCGGCCAGGTGCAGAGATGGCACTGGGTCCTCTATACTGGAGCCGATGGCCGCTCGCTCTGCCATGGATTTCAAGCTGCTCAAGGGCTCGGGCGCCTGGAAGCGATAGACAGGGTGGGTGGGGGGCCTGTTGCTGTGCAACCCCCCGCCCCCCATGAGGAGCCCCCCCTCCCCCAATACGCGACGAGGGACCAGCTCACCTTGATTTCTGGCGTGGAGCTGAACTGGGGTGGCCCGTTGAGCAGCGGCTGGCTCGGCTTGGCCTCGGAGAAGGAAGGGGTCGGGGAGCTCGGGGTATTCACCGTCATGGGGACCAGGAGGCCAGAGCTGGCGCTGGGGGGCGCGGGGGCTCCGCTGGGCTCTTTCCTGGGGGAGAGGAGGGGGTGGGTGAGTGGCGGGGGGGGGGGGCCGGGGGGGAGGGGGGGGCGCAGCCGCCGGGCGGGTACTCACGCAGCGCTGGTGGGAGGGTTGTGGGCCACCGGCTGGCTGGGGAGCGCTGGGCCGCTGCTGCCGAGAACAGAGTCGGACGTGCTGTCGGCCACCACGGAGCTGTAACCTGGGGGGGTGGGGAGGCAGCTCAGGCTGTGGGGGGGTCAGGTAGGAGAGCACTCTACGTCTGAACCCCCTAGGGCTGAGTTTGAAAAGTCCCAGGGAATCAGGCCGATGAGACCCCCCCCCCTCCCCAACCAGGGACAGAACCCAGGAGTCCTGGCTCCCTAACCCTGCTGTAACCACTAGACCCCACTCCCCTGCCTGAGCTGGGGACAGAGCCCAGGAGTCCTGCCTCCCTAACCCTGCTGTAACCACTAGACCCCACTCCCCTCCGAGCTGCGGACAGAACCCAGGAGTCCTGCCTCCCTAACCCTGCTGTAACCACTAGACCCCACTCCCCTCCGAGCTGGGGACAGAACCCAGGAGTCCTGCCTCCCTAACCCTGCTGTAACCACTAGACCCCACTCCCCTGCCTGAGCCGGGGACAGACCCCAGGAGTCCTGGCTCCAAACCCCTGCTGTAACCACTAGACCCCACTCCCCTCCGAGCTGGGGACAGAACCCAGGAGTCCTGCCTCCCTAACCCTGCTGTAACCACTAGACCCCACTCCCCTGCCTGAGCTGGGGACAGAACCCAGGAGTCCTGCCTCCCTAACCCTGCTGTAACCACTAGACCCCACTCCCCTGCCTGAGCTGGGGACAGAACCCAGGAGTCCTGCCTCCCTAACCCTGCTGTAACCACTAGACCCCACTCCCCTGCCTGAGCTGGGGACAGAACCCAGGAGTCCTGGCTCCAAACCCCTGCTGTAACCACTAGACCCCACTCCCCTGCCTGAGCTGGGGACAGAACCCAGGGGTCCTGGCTTCCCCTGCTCTAACCACTAGACCCCACTCCCCACCCTCCAGAGCCTGGCAATAGACCAGGGCCTTGTTCTCTGTGCTGATCCTTGAACAGCCCCCCCCCCCACCCCCCACACTCACTGGTGGCCCCGTTCTGCTTGCTGGCGTTCTGCTGGGCGCTGGGAGGCCGGGGCTGCGAGGCGTTGGCACCGGGGGGCGGGGGGGCCACGGCCTGGGCGTAGGGGGTGGGGGTGCTGGGCGTGTGGCCGGCGGCTGGGATGGGCTTGGCCCCGGCGCCCCCGCTGCTGTTGGAGACGGCGCCGTTGCTGCTGGAGCCCGGGCCATTGCCCAGCGAGGACGAGGTGCTGGAGCTGCTGCCCAGCTGGTAGCTGGGGGTGACGGCTGGCGAGGGCGGGGGGTGGTTGTTGTGGATGCTTTTCGAACCGTTCTTCGCGGGAGACTGGGGGGGGGCGGGGGGGGGGGGGGGAAGAGAACAGAGGGAGGATTAGTCCTGCTCCCGCGCAGAGCCATCAACGGAACCCAGGAGTCCTGGCTCCTGCCCCCCCCCCCCCCCCGCTCTAACCACTAGACCCTATTCCCCTCCCAGAGCCAGGGAGAGAACCCAGGAGTCCAACCTCCCAGTATCCAGGTGCTCCCACCCCTGTATAAGGCAGGGCCTACCCGGGGCCTTGGCAGAGCCAGGCTCCATATGCCACTCAGCCGCAGCCTGACAGGGCACCCCATGGCGAGTGGGGCAGCCTCCGTCCCAGCTCCCCCATCGGAACGTGCTGCGGCCACCGACCCGGCCCCGCCGCGGCCCAAACACCCCGGGGGCCAAAGCGTGGAACTCACCGCTGCAAGGTGGGCCGGGGGGAGGGGACTCACTTGGACCCCCCCCACTGCTGGTCCCTCCCCGCACCTGAGCCCCCTCTCAGAGCCCCATTGCTCCCCACAGCCCCCTCGCTCTGACCCCTCCCCCCAGCTCCATGCCCTCCCCCCCATTGTGACCCCCACAGCCCCATGGCTCCCCACTCGGAGCCCAGCCCCACCCCACTCCACCCTGACCACGCCCCAGCTCACGGCAGGTGGGCAGCCTGGCCCCACAGCAGCCATCCCTGCAGCCACCCAGGGCCGGCCCAGGTGGGGCCCCACCCTGCACCTCACTGGAAGGAGGCTGAGGGGGCGGAGCTAAGAGCCCATGTGATCCCAGCCCCCCAACAAGGAGCAGGAGGCGGGGCTAGGGCAGCCCCACCCACTCCCAGCCCAAGCAGCTGGGGCGGCCATGTTCCCAGGCAGCTTCTCACGCCCCCCAGCCCACAGAGAACCCAGGAGTCCTGGATCCCAGTCCCCCCAACCGCTTACCCGCACTCCCCTCCCAGTGTTGGGAGAGAACCCAGGAGTCCTGGATCCCACACACCCCAGCCCTCCCAACCACTCACTCCACTGCCCTACCAGAGCTGGAGAGAGAACCCAGGAGTCCTGGCTTCCAGACCCTCTGCTCTAACCCACTCGCTCCCAGAGCCAGGGAGAGAACCCAGGAGTCCTGGTGAAAGCCCCCCAAGCTCCGATCAGCAGCCAACACCCCACCCCAACCCCAGCATAAGGGCAGGTGCCCGCCCAATAACTCACCTGACTGACCTCGCTGTCCGTCGACCGTCCCCTCTTCTTGTCATCTTCTGAGTTCTCCTGGGGGTGGAGGGGGGACAGTCAGTGCTCGCCCCGCCACCCCCCCGTTATGGGGGTCGCTCTGCCCTACCCATGGCACTAGAAGCCTGGTGTGGCTGGACCAGGGTCACCGTTATCTGGGGCACATGACTGGAGGCCATGCCGCCTTATTCTCACCCCTAGTCCCCCCTCCCCCCATTTCCCAGAGCCAGGGGAGAACCCAGGCATCCTGGCTCCGACGCCCCAACCACTAGACCCCACTCCCCTCCCAGAGCCAGGAGAGAACCCAGGCGTCCTGGCTCCCAACCCCTCCCTACCAGGCAATGCTGCCTTCCTTCAGGGACACTGACCCAGCCCCCTGCCACTGGCTGGGAGCCCCGGTGCAGGCCTTGGGCCTATCCCCTCTTGCCTCGGGCGGCGGGGTCCTTACCGTGGTGCAGTTGGCAGGGCTGGGTGGGATGGGTGAGCTGGAGGTAGTGGAGGTGGGAGTGCTGCTGGACTGGTTGAAGATCTCGTCCTCCAGGTGGCTGTGGCTGGGTGGGGAGGTGGCTACCAGAGCCTGCGCTGGAAGGGGGCACGGAGCAGAACGAGGCCCAGTTAGGCAGCCGGGCCGGGCGTCAGAGACGCCTGCGGCCGCTCTGTTCTCCCAGGCCCTGCACCAGGGATCGGAGACCCCCAGCTCTGGTCTCGTCTCCCCACGCGCCCGGGGGAGATGGGTTGGACGGAGGGATTTCCTCTCAACGCTCTGTAAACTCCAATGGCCTGAACACACTTGGGAGAAAAGTGCTCTGGGAGAAAACCTGGGTGACGAACAGGCCGCAAAGCACCGAGGCTCCCCCTCCCCAGCTCCTCCTGGAAGAGCCGAATCGGAACATTTCCCGGCCTTTCCGGAAAGACGATACGCCGTCATCGGGGGGTTTGGGGGGGCCCCCCCTCAAAGCCACACTTGGGGCAATTGGAGCCGCGGGGGCTCCCGGGGTCTGCGGAGGGGATCTCCCATCTGACGGATCTAAAGGCAAAGCCCGATCCTGGCTCCTGGCGGAATCTGTGCCAGGATATCTGAGCCCTGTGCCCCCGAGGCGTGCCCGCCCCGGCGATGGCGGGCGTCAAAGTGCCAAGGGAGAGGAACGAGATGCAGAGCGAGCCGAGTCAGCGGACGCCACGCAGGCGCGGGGGGGGGAGCTTTCAGCGGGCAGGACGGGCCCCGAATCATAGCCCCTGGCAGACACCCTGCCCGGGGGCTGTATGCCGGGGGCTCGTCGGGGGCGTGAAAAGAGCCAGCGGGGACCCCGGGGGAGAGCCGCAGAGGGGAGACGGGCCCCAGGGGGAAAGGAGGGAGAAGAGCCAGAAACGCTGGAGCACGACGGAGGGAGAAACGGACAAGCTGGGAAGGGGAAGCCAGGCGGGAGGCTGGGCTGAGCGAGAGGGGACCCGTCCCTCTGGGATAGTCCCTCACCCGGGCAGGAGAGCGCCCCGCGACCAGCCAGGGGGCGGGGGAAACCTGCCCCCCTCCCGGCGAGAGGCCCCGGGCCGCTTACGAATGTCTTCGAGGTCGAGGTCGTCGTAGAGAAACTCGTTCTCCTCGAAGTCGGGGTCCTGGGAGGAGTCCGCGTAGTACTCCACGTCGTCCTTGATCTTGCGGATGGAGTCCACCTGGACCGAGTCGTTGTCCAGCATGCGCAGGATGGTCTCCAGCATGCGGATGTGGTACCGGTGCTTCTCGATGTGCCGCTTCAGCCCCTCGATCCGGTCCTGCTTCTGCGGGGGAGGGGCGGGGGCGGATGGACCCAGGCCGGGAAATGCCGGCCCCCCCCCCCCGGCAACACGCCGCCAAGCGGCCCTCCCCGCCGCTCCTCCAGCCGCCGCGCACAGCACCCCTTCACTTCACCCACTGCCCCCCCAGAGCCAGGAGAGAACCCAGGAGTCCTGGCTCCCAGCGCCCTGCTCTAACCACCAGCCCCCACTCTCCACCCCGCTCCCACAGCCGGGTATAGAACCCAGGAGTCCTGGCTCCCAGCTCCTCCCCCAATCCCCCCAGCTCTACCCACCAGCCCCCACTCCTCTCCCAGAGTCAGGGGAAAACCCAGGAGTCCTGGCTCCCAGCACCCTGTACTAACCACTAGCTCCAGAGCCGGGTATAGAACCCAGGAGTCCTCGCTCGCAGCTCCAATCACTAGTCCCCACTCCCGCCTCTACCCACCAACCCCCTCTCTTCTCAGAGCCAGGGAGAGAACCCAGGAGTCCTGTCTCCCTGAGCCCTGCTCCAACCACCAGCCCCCACTCCCCTTCCAGAGCTGGGGAGAGAACCCAGGCGTCCTAGCTCCCCGTGCTCTTGCCCCTCCCCGCGTCCCAGGCGGGCAGCGACTCACATCCTTGTCCCCCTTCTTCTTGCGCGTCTGTACGGAGAGCGACTCCACCTCGCTCTCAAACTGATCCACCTGCATGTTGAGCGTGTCGATGGTGTTCTGGGGAGAGAGCCGCACACGTCAGCCCCAGCGCGGTCCCCGGGGGGCCCCCGCCCGCCAAGTGCTACCAGCCCCCCTACCCGCTCCGCCCCCCCCGTCTCCGGTGCTTCCTCACTAAAGATCACAGGCAAACCAAAGACCTCCCACTGCCCAGCAGACAGGTAGGAATCCAGACAGGGGCCCCTCGCTCGGTGCTGGGATGCGACCACCTCTGGGGTGTGGTACTGGGGCTGGTTATCCAGGGACCCCTCATGGACCCCCCCTGGGGTGGGGGGTGTTCAGGATGGAGGCCCACACCGGGGCCTTGAGACCAACAATGGCTGTGAGGGGAGAGCGTGCCCCCTCGGCCCCCTAGCGCCGCCCTGGGGGCAACAGGGGAGAGCGCCGTGGGTCTCCTCACCGCTTTGGCCCCTCCCCATGCCCCCCTCAGCTGATCAGGAGACTCCCCCTCCCGGCCTCACCGTTAACCACTGGCCAACCTCTTCCTTCTCCTTCTGGGCAGGGTCGACTTTCTGGGCGAGGCCCAGCCCCTCCTTGGAGTAGGCTTTGGTCTTGGTCTCCCGCTCCACCACCTTGAACCGCTCCATTTGCTGGAATGAGGGGGACGGGGGGGGCTCAGAGTCTGGGGAAACAGGGGCTCAAGAGACCCCAAGAGACACAGCGGCTCCCCAGCCCCCCAGTCCTCTCCGGGGCACGGCTAATATAACCCCAGCGGGCTCCGACGGGCAGCCTCGCAGCTGCTCCTAGCTCCTCCCTGCTCTAACCACTAGCCCCCGCTCCCCTCCCCGTGCCAGGCCCAGAACCCAGGAGTCCAGGCTCCTGGTGCCCCCACTCGTCATTCAGGACCCAGCCTCGCGCCCCAAAGGCCCCCGGTCCGGCCCTACCCCTTCCAGACCCGCCCCTGCCTTGCCAGCTGGCTGACCTCTGTGATGTCACACTGCCCCCTCAGCCAATCACAGCACAGGGAGGAGCGGCTTGTCCCTGGTGCTGGGACATCTGGCCCGCAGGAATCCTGCCTTCCAGCACCCTGCTCTAACCACTAGACCCCACTCCCATCCCAAAACCGGGGATGGGAGTCCTGTCTCCCAGCCTCCCTGCCCCCAAGCCCCACTCCCCTCCCAGAGCTGGGGGGAGGACCCAGGAGTCCTGGCTCTCATCCCCCACCCACTAGACCCCACTCCCCTCCCAGAGCTGGGGAGAGGACCCTAAGCTCCTCCAACTATCCCACTTCTGCCTCCTGCGAGTGCAGAGTGGTTGAGCGCACAGGAGCCTTCTCAGCCAGGCCCTTGATCCCCCAATCCCAGCCGCAGCCAGTCGGCTGCGACCCAGGACGGTGGGGAAGAGGGGGGCATAAGACACCCCCCCCCCCCGGCTCTGGGCCTGGCAGATCAGCTGGCCGGCCCTTCCTGCCATTTGCTTCCCCCCAGCGCCCGAAGACTGTCGCCAGCTCGATGCGTCTCTGCCCGCGGGTGGCTGAACTGCCGCTAAAAGCCAGGCGCCCCCGCCCCCCGAGATCCCTGCCCTGGGTACTGGAGGAAGATGCTCCCCCACCCCCAAGTCTGGCGGGTCCCCGCCCGTGAGCAAGGGACCCCTCCCAGGCAGGACCGGCTCAGAGCAGCCTGGCCCCCTCCCCCTGCAGACCGCTGTGGCTTCTGTGGATGGAGGGAAACTTCCTTCCTGACCCCGACGGGCTGCAGCCCTGAAGCCTGGCCATTACCCCCTTTGGCCTCCTACCGTCTCAATGAGTTTCCGGTTGTCTATCAGCTGCCTCTTGTCCTTGATCTCGTTCGAAGCCACCCACGTCTTGATCTGGTCCCTCAGCCTCTGCGGAGATGGGGCGGAGAGAAGGGAAGAATCAGCAGAGAGAAGGGAGGGGTCAGCAGAGATGGGCCCTTAGCGCCCACCCCCCTGCCCCATTTAGACCCCTAGAGGCATCAGCCAACACAGCCATGGTCTGGGCATGGGAGGGGTAACGAGGACACCCAGCCACTAAAACGTCCCCCCCCCCTCACCAATGAGCCCCCACCCACTGGGAGGGCGCCCTCTACTGAGTGGGGGGAGAATTGCAAGCTCTGGTTTAACGGGAAGCACAAAGATCTCGCTGGAGAATAAGGGGAAGAAAAAAGGCAGGACAAGTCAGACTGAGGGTCATGAGGCCGGGGATCTATCCTTGGGTCTGGGAGGGGAGTGGTGTCCAGTGGTTAGAGCAGGGGGGCTAGGAGACAGTACTCCTGGGTTCTATCCCCAGCTCTGGGAGGGGAGTGGTGTCCAGTGGTTAGAGGGGGTGGCTGGGAGTCAGGACTCCTGGGTTCTATCCCCAGCTCTGAGAGGGGAGTGGTGTCCAGTGGTTAGAGAGGGGTGGCTGGGAGTCAGGACTCCTGGGTTCTATCCCCAGCTCTGAGAGGGGAGTGGTGTCCAGTGGTTAGAGGGGGTGGCTGAGAGTCAGGACTCCTGGGTTCTATCCCCAGCTCTGAGAGGGGAGTGGTGTCCAGTGGTTAGAGAGGGGTGGCTGGGAGTCAGGACTCCTGGGTTCTATCCCCAGCTCTGAGAGGGGAGTGGTGTCCAGTGGTTAGAGAGGGGTGGCTGGGAGTCAGGACTCCTGGGTTCTATCCCCAGCTCTGAGAGGGGAGTGGTGTCCAGTGGTTAGAGGGGATGGCTGGGAGTCAGGACTCCTGGGTTCTATCCCCAGCTCTGAGAGGGGAGTGGTGTCCAGTGGTTAGAGGGGGTGGCTGGGAGTCAGGACTCCAGTGACCGTCTCTCTTTCCCGACAGCCCCGGCTCAGACCACGTATCCCGAGGGCTCCAGCCGGCCAAAGTGCGGGCCCTACCTGGAGCTTCTTGATCTCCTTCTTCAGGTCGGCTTCATACTTCTCCTTCTGGTTGGCGTTGGCGGCATTGTGGAGCTGTGGGCGAGAGACAGAGGCTGAGACAGGGGATGGGAGAGGTGCCCTTGGGAGCTACAATAGCCGGGGAGGGGGGACTCGGGGGAACCAATGTGGGGGGAGGCCCGGGGGGCTGGGCTGCCCAGTGAGATTGGGGGATGGGGGTGACTACCTGCTCTGGGGTGATGAGGGTAGGGGGGCGGGGACACAAACAACTCGGGGGGGGGGGAAGAGAGGCCCAGGGAGAGAAGAGAATCGATGCAGGAGAGAAAAGTTTAGGGACAGGGAGAGCGCAAGGTGGAGGAGACCGAGAGAGCAGGACAGCGGGGGGAGCTCTTCTTACCTTCTGCCAAATATCCTCAAACTGCTCCACCCCCTCCGAGACCTTCTTCAGACACCGGTCGATCTCACCTGGGGGAGCAGAGGGGGGTCAGCCCCAATCTCCGAGAGGGCTAATTACTTCCACCCGCCCTCCCCCCCCACATCCCCCCAACCCAGTGTGAGGAGGCCCAGGGGAGGGAGAAGGGTCACACAATGATTTGCACCTCAAATAGAACCCAGGAGTCCTGGCTCCCAGATCCCCCCTCTAAAGGCAGCCCTGACACATTCCAGCTCTTACAAAGCAGGGAACACACATGGGGGTGGGGGAAGAGGCCCCTCACTCCCCCCCCATACATGCCCCCAGACATGGGAAGGGCGGGGGGGAAGCCGTCCTACCTTGCAATTTCCTCTTGTCAGCCATGTTTCGGTCACTCGCGGGGGGCTCTCCTCATGCTTCAGAAAGCTCCGATGCTGCGGGGACAGCAAAGCAACGTTACGGTAACACACCCTCCTAACCCACTGGGGAGAGGCCTCGGGGCCATTCCCCGCCCCCTGAGCCAGCCAGTCCCCCCTGCCTTGGGGTCGGATGGGAGCCGGTGCCCCCCTACGGGGGAGAGGACCCAGGCCCCTTTCCCCACCCCCATCAATCAGCCAGTCTCATATTCTTTGATCGGCTCAATTGTGCCAAGACTGTTAATTCACACACCCCCACCCCAGCAGGGGGCAGCGCTGCGCACACAACCACACCCCCACCCCAGCGGGGGGCAGCGCTGCGCACACAACCACCCCCCCACCCCAGCGGGGGGCAGCGCTGCGCACACAACCACCCCCCCACCCCAGCGGGGGGCAGCGCTGCGCACACAGCCACCCCCCCACCCCAGCGGGGGGCAGCGCTGCGCACACAGCCACCCCCCCACCCCAGCGGGGGGCAGCGCTGCGCACACAGCCACCCCCCCACCCCAGCGGGGGGCAGCGCTGCGCACACAACCACCCCCCCCACCCCAGCGGGGGGCAGCGCTGCGCACACAACCACCCCCCCACCCCAGCGGGGGGCAGCGCTGTGCACACAACCACACCTCCACCCCAGCGGGGGGCAGCGCTGCGCACACAGCCACCCCCCACCCCAGCGGGGGGCAGCGCTGCGCACACAACCACACCCCAGCAGGGGGCAGCGCTGTGCACACAACCACACCCCAGCAGGGGGCAGCGCTGTGCACACAACCACACCTCCACCCCAGCAGGGGGCAGCGCTGCGCACACAGCCACACCCCCACCCCAGCAGGGGGCAGTGCTGCGCACACAACCACACCCCCACCACAGCAGGGGGCAGCGCTGCACACACAACCACACCCCCACCCCAGCAGGGGGCAGCGCTGTGCACACAACCACACCTCCACCCCAGCAGGGGGCAGCGCTGCGCACACCCACCCAGCCTTCAAGCCAAACTATGAACTAGGAGGTTTAAAGGTTCTGCGGCTGGCCCGGAAAGGGCCCGGCTGACGGGACGCCGCCCGTGTGGCCCCTTGCCAGGGCGGGGCTGACGGTGGCCCTGAGGCCGGCTCCAGGTGGGTGTGGCGCACGGGCCAGGGCTGCCGAGACAGGCAGGATTCAGGTGTGGCTGGGTGTGAACCCCCAAGCCGACCGTGCTTGGACTTGGAGCAGAGCCAGCTCGGTTCCCAGCGACTCGGGACCCCGGGGAGTGGGTTGTCCGGATGCGGTTTGTTATTTCCTTCGAGGGGGCAGAGACGGGGCTGCCTGGGGCCGATTCTCAGGCGGGGCCGCCCTGGATTCTGTAGGGCAGCCCCCCGTGTGGATCAGGGCAGCTCAAGTGTATGCGCCAGTCTCTAGGGGGCAGAGAGTAGCCACAGCCTAGGATGCCCCGGCCAGGCCCTTGATCTGCTCCCAATGGAGCGGGCGGCGGGGAGGGGGGGGGGGCAGGGAATGTGCCCAGTGCCCCAGCCAGGCCCGATCCGCCCCCTCACCCCAGCAATGCCCCACCCCCGGGGAAGATGATTCATGGGGACTGTTTCCTCCCTTTTGCCCTCTTGAGGGGTCTGGGTGTTACTGGCAAAAGGCTCTTTGCTCAGTTTCCCCAGGAGGCAAACCCCGGGGGGGGGGGGGGGGTGTCGGTCAGGTCACACGCCCAAGAACCTCTCTCCCTTTAATCTGCCTCCTCCCCCAAGAGGCCGAAGGGACAATTCTCAGCCAGCTCCCCACAGGGATCATCTTCCCTCCCCCCCAGCCCAGGGGGATTGGCTAATTGCCACTGAGGGAGAAGCCACACCCACCCAACCCGTCCACATGTTAATTACCCCCCCAATTAAAAACCTGCCCCTTATTTCCAGTCTGAACTGGCCAAGCTTCCCCTCCCAGCCAGTGGCCCGGGTGAGACCGGTGCCTGCCAGACTGAGGGGTCCCTGGGCAGCTGTTTGTGCCCCATGGGGGGGGGGGGGGCCTCTTAGGTGGGGAACTGTCACCCCTGAACCTTCTCTTTGTTCAGCTACACAGAGGGAGCTGGGTGGGGCCCACCACTGATGGGGCTCTCCTGATCCTCTGAGACTGATCAGCCCCCAGCTGGGATGGGGGACCCCAAGCAGCAGTCCCACCTCAGGGCCCCTGCCTGTGCCCCCCAGGATCCCATCAGCTCCCATGTCCACTGAAGAGCTGCCCTGCCCCCCAAGTGCTTTGCAAGAGGCCATGGGGCTCTGGCTTACCTAGAGGTGGCCTGGCTGTCTAGGGCCTGCAGGTGGGAGGCTCCTACACAGGTGAAAGAGGCACATGACTGGTTGAGAGCCCCTCCCCCCCCACAGCAACCTGTGCTGCATGGGATGCTGGGAAAGGACTGGAGCTATAAAGAGACTCAGTGGTCTAAGGCTGGGCTGTTGGTGAGAGCGCCACATCTAGGGGAGGAGAACAGCAGCATGCGACAGCCCTCTTTGTACAGGGCTTACAGAAAGAGGTGAGTGTTGCTAGGCCCGCTTTGCAGATGGGGAAACTGAGGCACAAAATGGGGACGTGCTGTACCTTGGGTCATGCAGCAGGCTGGGAGTGGAACCTCCAATTTCCTCCTGCTCTAACCATGAGACACCACTCCCCTCCTGGCTCCCTGCCCTGCTTTAACCACTAGCCTACATTTTCTCCAGTGAAAACACATGTTGGCCTCTACACACGGAGTGGCCTGAGCTGCTTTGACCATTGTAGATTCCACCCTGCTACCAATGGCGTAGGAGTGTGAGTTGCGCTCGCCGGAGGGGGGGTTGGAGGGGATGGGGAGCTGTCTGAATGGTACAGTGTGGGCACCTCCTTGCTTTTTCTCCTCCTGGCTGGGTGGCTGTCACTGCTTTTCTTGTGAGACTAGCGATAAACCCAGTGATCTAGGGAGAACCCAAGCCCTCCATAAGACCTCGTGCCCCTGAAAAATCACAGCAAGCAAGGGGGCTCTCTTGGGTCTTGCCCACAAGTGGCTGGTAAAACTGCTTGCTCTGTGCGGCAGGGGCTGGCCTGTATATGTACAGCGCCTGACACAGTGGGGCCCTGATCTGTGACTGCCATGCGGAAAAGCCGTAATTACACCTATAACTGCACAGCCACAAACGAGGGGGGAGTGGGAGTAAGTGGTGGACCTAGAAGTGACTGCGCACTGAAACTGACCGGCAGACAATTCCAGTACAATTGAGCTACAAGGTATCTGGGGAACAACCTGGTCAATTTCCGCTGGGGGCCAAGCAAGCCCTGAAATTGATCAGACTGAGGCTGCCCCTTTCAAATTGGATCTCCACTTCCTGGAAACCAGCAAGATATCAAATCCCCTGTCACAGGCATGGAGGGGGAGATAAGGCTAGCAGTGGTCTTGGGGCTGAAATTCGCAAGGCCAAATCAAAGAGGCTGGGAAACGGGACACTTTCCCCTCTATGGGGCACAGACTCTGATCTGGCCCCAGAGCAGAGGTGAATGGTTGGCTGGGGGCAGGGAATAGGACAAAGCCTTTCCCTTCTAGGGGGCAGCCGCTCTGATCCGGCCCCAGGGCAGGGGTCTGGTCAGCTCTGAGGGGGGGGGGGGACTAGGATAGGGGGCTTCATCTAAGGCAAAAATTCTTTACCGGGCTCGTAGCAGTGGGGAACAATTGTCTGTTTTCCAACCCCCCCCCTCTCCATGGGTGTCTTGGTACCAGCTGGTACCAGGGCAGAGCCCTCTGTGGAGCACGTGGAGGAGGTAGAGCGGGACAATGGAGGGGTTTAGGGAGAGCCCTGGGGCAGTATATTCACCAGGGATCATGGCCAGATGCCTGCTGCCCCACACAATCCCATCCGTGCCCAGGGAGGGGGCTGTGCCCCCAAAAGGGATTAAGTAACGAACCCTTTTGTGAAATGGGGGGAATAGAACCCAGGTGTCCTGCTGGCTGATCGACTGCTCTAGCCACTAGGATGTCTGCCCCCCCCCCCAAGTGTGTGTGTGTGTGGGGGGGGGGGGGTGCTTGGGTATCCTAACTCCCTGGCTCCAGCACAATGCAACTTAATAAGGGGAGACAGGGACAGGGGGCCTTTCCCCTCTGCATATGCACAACCACTGCCCCCCCCCCATCTCTGCTTCCCTGACAGCTCCCCAGCCCCTATGGATTCTATACTCACCCCCAGGAACCGCTGGAGATGCTCCCTGGACATGACCCTTCTCCCACCACGAACCTTACAGCGCCCCCCCCCAATAAAGGCTCCTCCCCCTTTACACCCTATTACCCCCCGCCCCACAGACCCCCCCCTCCACTTACCCCTCCCCCCCGGACCCTATAGCCCCCTAACCGATCCCATGGATCCTGCAGCCTTCTTGCCCGGTATAGTCCCTCCTCCCCTATGGATTCCTATAGGCCCCCAACAGCAACCCCACAGCCCGCCCTCCCGCTAAAGACCCCACAGGACCCCCCCCCCTCCATAGGGTTCCCATGTACCCTCCCCCATGGATTCCCCGTACGCCCTACACACCCCTCCCCCAGGGGGTCCTCCTGGACCCTCCCCCTATAGGGTCTCTCCCGGCCCTTATAGATCCCCCCCATAGGGGGTCCCACTGACTCCTCCCCCATAGACCCCCCCGAATCCCCCCGCCCCCCCCTCACCGGAGGCTCCTGCGGGCCGGTCGGGCCCCTCCCCCCGCTCGCGGGCCGACTGTCGCGATGCTGGCGCCGATCAGTCGGGTCGCGACCCCCTCCCCCCACTCGCCGCCGTCTCTCGGGCTCCGCGGCATCCAAGATGGCGGCCGGCTGCCTCCGTCCGCCTCTCCGCCCCGGGGCAGGGCCCCGCCCCCCCGGCTGCACCCCATTGGACTTGACGCACGCCCGTTAAGTCATTTTGTTCTCTTATTGGCTATATTGGATGTAGGCGGGGAAATTCAGGGGACCCGCCTACCCCAATGTATGTCAATCAACACCTAACTTCCTTCTTATTGGCCACCGCACACATCCGTCAGCTATCCTCAGCGTTTATTGGCCGAGAAAGGCGGAGCATAAAGGAGAGACGCCCACATGGGAAAAGGAAGCAAGGGGCGAGATTCATCACAGCGCGGTCTCCCCCATTGGTCGGAGGGGCCGCCCATGAAGCCACTCTCGCAGCTGATTGGCTCCCAGCCGGAGGCAGCGGATAGCTCCATCACGACTAGCTGAAGCAGGGAGGAGAGATGATGGATTCGCCAGACACTGATTGGCTAAGACGCTGGTCGATGAACCAATAGTAGTAGGGTGCAACGGGGAGGCGGACTTAAAACACAGTGTTGATACTATTGCCCGCTGAGGGTCTCACTCAAGCCCTTAAGGACCAATAGGGGGGAAGACCCCGCCCTCTGGGTACTAAAGTCAATATTGAGTTATAGGCCCCGGGCCTTAAAGGGCATCTGGGTACTGGCCAGGGTGCATCCGGTGCAGTGACCCCAGCAAGGCAGTGGGGGGCTGGGGAGAGGAGCATAGGGGCACCCTGGCCCTGGGGTGGGGTGGGGGGAGGTGCAGAAAGAATGCAGGGAATCCACCCAACCACAGTCAGGGAGCTTGGAGCAGCCTAGACCCTGAGAACCACCAGCAGTAGGGCAGCAGCATGTGTGTTTCAGGGGTGGGGTGGGGTGGGGTAGCACATGGGAGGAGGGTGTGGGGCATAAGCATGTGTGGGTGGTGGAGTTTCTATACACTTGGAGACAGGCCCTGTACCTGAGGTCACCCTCCCTCCAAGCTGCCTGGATGATGGTGCTTGGTCCAGGACAGGCCCAGCCCCCCCCCCCCCCCCCCCGGTGGGCCTAGGTCACCGTTCGGGGAGGGGTTAATATCAAGGATAAATCCCCCTTCCCTTCCCTAAAGGGGCCCCTGGCATGACTTCCCCACTCCCTTCTCACCCATAGCCTCCATGCCTCTCCCAGAGCCCGAGGGGGAGCCAACCCCAGCCAGCCTTCCTGCACACAGGTCAGCAAGGAGAAGAGCACGGGCGAGTGACCCAGAAAATGGTGTAAGACAAGGGAGAATAGCAGCTGCGGTGGGGGTCGCCACCCTTACTTCTGCCCCAGCTGAGGACCTGGGGGCTAGGACTCCAGCCAAGACCGGGTAGTCCCAGCTCTGCCCCTGCAAGTGGCATCACACCCCGGCCTCAGTTTCTCCTCTTCCGAAGCGATTTAGACTAAGCCTTTGAGGTCAGGCACCCAGCCCTGCTTCACCTTCTCTGCCACTCTTGCCGCCATGCTGGGGCCCCCAATTCCAGTGACTGTGTCTAAATATGCCCTGCAAGGGGCCCCTCAGGCATGGTGCCCATTGGGCAGCATCCAGGGCGCTAGACTTCCAGCTGCTCAGGAAGAGGCTGCAGGGTCACCCCTACTGTAAAGATGTACAGCGCCGAGCACGAAGGGGCCACATACCCCACCGGGAGCCTCCTGCTGCTGGCCACCTTGCCCAAGGGGCTACCCCTAGCGTGCCAATTCCCTTGTAACACATTCCCTCCCCCACGTGTTCAGAGAACCGCCCTCAACAAGAACCAGAAATACTCGCCTCCAGCCTTTATATTTCTTCCAAAAACCAAAAGTTAAAAAAGACAGATTCGGCCCACGTTTGTTCCCAATAAACGTCCCTCCACCCCCACCCCACCCCCCTTCCAGCAGCCTGCTCCCCGCCTCTGCCCTCTGGCACAAGCGGGGAGATTTCAATACAAACACTGGGGAAAATCAATCTACCAGTCCTGCATTCATTTCACCCCCCCCCCCCCCACTACTGTATACAGATAACCGGTGTTTCTCTCTCTCTCTCTCACACTCCCTTTATATAGTGAACAGGGCTGGGGCTCCCCTCACAATTCACAGCCCTTCCCAGACCCACTCAGAGCTCCCAAGCCTGTGTGGGTGCCCCTGGGAACAGAAAGATGCACGGGAGCCAGGTTAGCTGGGCCCAGCTTCTCCGCAGCTGGGAGGTGGAAGGGCCTGGTCCGGCTGAGCGAGGGAGCCAGAGCGGAAGCCCCAGGGTTTCCTCGGGGCGAGGGGGGCAGGGGTGAGTCTGTGGGGAAGAGGCTCATGTGCTGGACATGATACCGCTTTTCTCGCTCTTCACCTTGAGGAACTCCGCCATGCTGGAGAAGTATTTCTGATTGGCCTCCGCCACCTTCTTCTCTGCCGCTTGTGGGTTCACGATCTCCAGCCCCTGAGAGAGAGAGACATGGGGGGCTTGGATTTGCCATGCACGCCTGATACCAAGATGTGGCCCCTGGACAAGGGGTGTTTATACAGAGACCCTTTGCCCGGTGCTGGGGTGAGAGGCTTTTAACAGCTGCACTGCAGGACAGTTTAGGACAGGAAGTGGTCCTTAGGGGAGAGATCAGTAAAGAATTCTCCAGATGGGACGAAAGCCATAAGATCCCTCAACTGACAGTACCCAGCTGCCTCAGGAAGGGGCCAGAAATGTCCCCCACCCCCACCCTACTCGTGGGAAATTTATTTCCTACCCCTCATCCACACAGGGATATTCAGGGCAGGAGATCTGGGGGGGAGAGGTTCGAAGGCCACATCCATATCGCCTCCCCCAGCTTCTCTTGGAGGTGAAGGATGCGGCACGAGTCCCGATCCATGGCAGCCTGGGGGCTTACCTGGAGTGGAGTGAAGGCCACGCTGGAGGCTGTGCCGGAGGAGCGGTCCCGGATTGTCGATTTCCCGCCGTACACCATGCTCTGTTTCTGGAGCGTGCGCTGGGCGGGGAGGGAGGGAGGCGGGGTTAGGACACTGACGGCACAGGAGGGGGACGGGGACGACGACAGACTGGAAAGGGGAATGCCAACGGGGATGCCTGAGGACTCCGCGGATGGGGTCGGAATCACTTCTTTGTTTCAAAGGCAGCCTGAGTCTGCAGGGAGCCTGAACCCATTGCTCAGAGTGGGCAAGTACTGAGGGAAGCCCAACTGCCTCTGTGTTGGGGAAGGCTGCTGAGAGGAGGGGTCTCTACTGGTCCCCGATAGGAGGGAGGGCAGGTTGGGATTTGCCATGCTTGCTTGGTATGGAGAGCAGCCGCCTCTGGGGTGGGGCGGTGGGCTCGGTTTTAGTGTCAGGGCACTACGGGACCCCAGGGCGAGAGAGAGAACCCGGCCTGCACGACTCCATCCCCGCCCCCCCCCCCCCGCTACCTGTAGGGTCTTGGAGATCCTGGCTTTGGTAGCTTCGTTGACCTGCGTCTGCCGCACCCGGCCGCTGCCCGACTTGCCCAGGTGGCCCAGGCTGAAGCCCAAGTCCTCTTGGTAGGCGTCTTCCTCGATCTGCGGGGGCAGTTCCCAGGAGTCACACGGGGAAGGGTTAGGAACACGTGGCCAGAGCTCAAAGCACCCTAGAGATGGGCCCGGACTAGCACCGAGTCCCCACTGGGGGAATAAGTTGTATTTTGGGGTGGGGGTAGGGACAGGTTGCACGCTCTGGATTAACTCCACAACCAGCGTCCACGAGAAGTTCACCAGGGGCAGCTTTCAGCTCCCCCCCAACCTTAATTCACATTCTCCATCATGCATAGACTAGCCCCGAACCACCACAATCGGGGGAAAAGAACCCAGGAGTCCTGGCTCCCAGCCCTAATCACTAGCCCCCACTCCCCTCCCAGAGCCGGGGATAGAATCTCTGTGGGGAGGGGGGACGGTCGGAGGCTGCTCACCTCCCCGAAGCTCATCCTGTTGGCCTGTTTCCGGATCTCCGTGAGGCCCAGTCGCTCCTTCATCTTCCGATACCTGGGAGGGAAGAGCAGGTGGGTGGGGGCTGGACTGACCGTGGCACCCAGAGCTCGAGGGGTTGGAAGAGGATGTGGTTGAATAATGGACTAGGACACCTGGGTTCTGCTCTCAGATCTGGGAAAGGGGTGGGGTGCCCCCTAGAGCAGAAAGGTCGCATGCCCCCTTCCCCCCCCCCCCCCCAAGCCAGCCAGTCCCTGCCCTGGTGCTGAATGGGAGCCAGTACCCCCTAGAGCAGAGAGGCTCAGTGTCCTATTCCCCACAACCCTCAGCCAGCCCCCCACACTGGTGCCAGATGGGAGCCAGCGCCCCCTGGAGGCCCCCCACTCAATCCCCTCTCACCTGCGGCCGCCTCGTTTCTTTCTCTGGCCATCCAGGGGGGCTGGCAGGGGCTTCACCTGCTTCACGGGGGGAGGCTCCTGCCACTTGTCAAACTTCCGTTCGATCTCCTCCTTTAGGTCATAGCCCACCTGCAGAGACACTGAGAACTAGCCGCGAGGGGGGGGGGAGGGGGTGTCGCCAGGCTCCCCTGCACACCGGGAGGGGACAGCGAGGGAGTCGGATCACACACGCAGGGGGCTGCTCTTGCTCCTCGATCCCACTCTCCTCCCAGAGCCGGGGAGAGAACCCAGGAGTCCTGGCTCTCAGCCCCCCGGCTCTTACCCCCTAAGCCCCACTTCTCAGGTTTGATACCCACCTTCCCCTCGGGGCTCTCGTGGAAGCTATCAACCCGAGCCGCCAGCGTGCACTTTGCAGCAACAAGACGAGCCGCCTTCCTCCGCAGGTCCTGGGGGAAGAGAGGTGTCAAGGGCGTCGGGATCGGGGGGGGGACAGAGCCGGGAGATGCAGAGGAGCGTCGGGGCACTGGGACCCGTGGGGTGTGTGTTGGAGACAGGCCTCCGGGCACTGGTGGAAAAGAGCGCAGCGAAGCATCGGGGTGCTGGGATCTAGGGGGACAGAGCGGGGAAGACGCAGCTCAGCATCGGGGCGCTGAGATCGGGGATGGGGATGACAGATGGGGAGACATGGTTGTCAGGATGCTGGGATCCAGGGGGACAGAGCGGGGAAGACGCAGCTCAGCATCGGGGCGCTGAGATCGGGGATGGGGATGACAGATGGGGAGACATGGTTGTCAGGATGCTGGGATCCAGGGGAGGGAGGTGGTGTCAGGGTACTGGGAGGAGGCGGGAGGGGGAGAAGAGCTCAGAGGCACTAAAACATCCAGACGTGGGATCTGGGGGATAGATCAGAGGGGCATTGGGGGGCTGTGAAGAGCTCAGAGGTGCTGAGAAACGCCAGGGTGTGTGTGTGTGGGGGGGATCCGGGGAGTGAAGGGGCATCAGGGGGGAGGGGAATAGAGCAGAGGGGAGTTGGGCACTGGGGGTGGGGAGGAAGAGCTCAGAGGCACTGGGAAACGTCAGGGTGTGGGTGGGATCCGGGGAGGGAATAGGGGGGATGGGCGTCTGGCACGGGGACCTGAGGGGGCAGCGGGTCCGTACCGGGGGCAGCGACTGCACGATGTCGCTGTGATAGATGTACCCCGTGTGGGGCAGCACCGAGGTGCTGGAGAAGCCGGACAGGGTCTTGCGCTGGGCTCCCAGCAGCATGATGTTACAGGCCGGCATCTTGGAGAGGTTGGTGAGGCCGCCGGCGATGCCTGCGGGGTGGACGGGCAGCGTTAGACGTGATCAGCCAGAGGGAGCCCCTGCTCTGTGGCCGGGCGCCGGCACCCCCTCCCGCCCCGCAGCCCCTCACCCATGATCTTGGCGGCGGTGGAGGCGCCGACGATGATGGACAGGTTGGGGGCGATGAAGGACATGCGGGACTCCACGTACTCGTAGATGCGGTGCTTTGATTGGTTCAGCTCCAGGGCCATGTCGCAGGCTTCCTCGATGCGCTCCAGCTCCTCCTCCGTCAGCTGCTGCCTGCGGGGGGAGAATGACGGGTCACACCCCCTCCTCCCCCCCATCCCAGGCGGGCTGCACAGACCTGGCACCTGGGGACAGGGGCCCCAGACGCAGGGCAGGGGATTCTCTGTCCCAAAAGGGCCCAGCCCGAGTCCCCCGCTCACCTCCCCCCTCCCCCCCCGAGCTGCGGCTGCTTCTGGGGCGGAGCACACAAATAGGCTGGAGAAGGGAAAGGCGAGTCAAGGGTCCTCCTGCCAAATCGCACAAGTTGCCCCCCTGGGATCTCTTGTGCCCGGGCAGGCGCAGAGGCCACGGGGACTGGAGCCACAGATAGGACCCAGGAGTCCTGCCTCCCAGCTCTCCCCGCCCTCCAGCTCAGGAGGGAGGCCCCTGCATATGGGAAAGAGCACTGGGGGGGGGGGAGGGGGGGGTCAGCCGGGGACAGAAAACAGGAAGGGAGGAGGGGCCCAGTGCTCCACCGCCCACCCGGTCGGCAGGATCAGCGGAGGGGAGATCTGCGGCTGGTGTCCCTCCCCACCGCTACGGCAGGGCGGGGATCGGGGGGGGGGGGTGTCGCGGCCCAGCGTACCCTTGCGTGGTGGAGGCCGTGACGCTCACCACCATGATGGTGGCGTTCGTCAGGATCTGCTGCACGTTCTCGTTGTTCTTGCACTTGTCCAAGCTGTTGCCCAGCTCCTGCACGGGGACGACACCGACAAACGAGAGGAGAGTGGGACACACAGACGGACCCAGCCCTGGTGCTGCTCAGCCCAGCCCCAAGGGGACTGCAGGGCAGGGGGAAGACAGAGGACAGCAGGTCCCCAGCCACAGCCTGTTGCCCTCTGCCCAACCCTGCCCTCCCCCAGCCCCAGCCCCCTGGTGCCCTCCCCCAGCAACCCCCCCACCGCCCAACAGTCTGGCTTTTCAGTGTCCAACCCCCACTCACCTGGACCCTCCGTGCCCAACCCCATCACCCAGATCCTCACTCAACCTGGCTTCCCCCACCATCTGGGCCTTCAGTGCCCACCCCCTGGTAGCCAGACCCTGGGTCCTGCCGCCACCCAACTCCAGTGACACTGAGATCTGGGTCACCCCAAGCATTCAGTGTTTGCTCCACCCCCCCACCCCCCCAGCCCCAGCACCACCTCCTCCTAGAACCCACCTGCCATCCCCTCCACCCAGCACTGCCTGTCAATTATCCCCCCAACCCCCCACTAGGTGGGCACACACCTTGACCGTGCGGATGTAATCCAGGGCGTTGGGAACCAGGGACTCCAGCTCGGGGAACCGCTTGGAGTATTTATCCCGGATGAATTTGTGGATGATGTCTGATGGAAGGGACGAGACCCCACCCTGTTAGTTACCGGGGAGCAGCCCTGGAAATCTTCTGGGGGGCCTCAATCTTCTGTCGCAGAAGCCCCCGGACCCTATCAGAGCAACTGCGTGTCCTCAGCCAGGCCCTGTACAGCTGCACATAGCCAAGAGCTGGGGATTACCCCACCTGGCTATTTCACACACTCAATCTCACAGCACGTAAAGAAGGGCAGAGCAGGTATCTCCATTTCACAGGATGGGGAAACTGAGGCACAGAGCGAGGGACATGGTCACCCAGCAGCACAACTGGGAATAAACCCGGCTCCCAAGTCCCCAATGCTCTCACCACAAGGCCACATGGCCTCCCTTTCCTTCTGAATTAACCCTTCTGCTTCCTCTTCTCTCGCAAGCTTAAGGTCCCAAATGGGAAATTTTGGTTTCTCAGTCCAGCTCAGATCAAGGAGAGGCTGTCTGCTTGCCAGCTCCACTATACATAGCGCAGCCCCCAGCCACTTGCCGTGCGCCAGGGACCTCCGTGCACCACAGGAGAGTGGAGCTGCTTCCGGACTTCACCATGGAGAGCCTTGGGGGGGCACAAACTAAAGGAGATGGAGCATGGCACCTCCCCAAACACACTCTGCACACCCCCACCCCCCCACGCCACAGGCTTCTTTTATAGCACTGCCTGCCACAAGGCAGTCACTCACTCAGTTCATTCTCGATCTCCACCGTCAGGTTGTTGGCATCAACGATTACTCGGTACTCCGGAGCTGCCTCCACCGGCCCCATCACTGCGGAGAGAACACATGTAAGGATCTCTCTGGGGCACTAGGGGGTGTTGTGCTGCGGGGGAGCAGGGCAGGGGATTCAGGTGAGGGGGGGGGGGGCTCTCCCCACACAGACAGTGCTGACCCCAATGCTAGGAGGTGCTGTGATGCTGAGGGTACCACCTTTGTGGTCAGAGTGGAGAGGTTAGCTTTGCACCCCCCCCCCCCCAGTACCTTCTGTTGCTTTCGACTGTTTGCTGATGTACTCCTCGATCTTCACCATGATCTCCGCAAACTGCAGAGAGAAAACACAGCAGGAAAAGGTGAAGCAAGTGGGGGAAAAGGGGGGTGCTCTCCCCTCTGAGTCAGGGCTGACCCCAATGCCCCAGCGTTGCATTAGAGAAAAGAGGCCCCATGTCGCTTTCATTGCCCCAAAGCCAGCCAGCCCGTCCCCCACCGGAGGCCAGATTGGAGCCGGCACCCCTTGGAAGGGAGAAACCTCATGCCCCACTCCCCGCCCCCTAGTCCCCCACCGTGGGGCTGGATGGGCGTCAGTGCCCCCTAGAGGGGAAAGCCCCCCCCCCCTCACCATCTTGCTGTCCCAGAGCTTGGCGATGCTCTTGACCGAGTCCACGCTGAGGTCCAGCTGCATCTCCTCCTGCACGTCCTCGATGGCCGGCTCATCTTCCTCGTCCACGAAGTTCTCATCCTCCTCCGCCGCCTCCTCCAGGTCAGCCAGCAGCTCGTCCGCCAGAGACATCCCTCAGGTCTGGGGGAGCGGAGCCTGGAGTGGGGGCGGCTTCCCAGACACCCCCCCGCCCCAGGGACTGTCCCGCCCCGCGGGCCACCTACCGACTCCCCCCTGGGCCCGGCAGGGCTGGAGTCAGGTCTCCATTTGTGAGCCCACATTTCCCTCTGCCCCCCACCCCCTCCTCCCTGCAACCCCGTCAGCCCCCCCCTCCAACCTGCACCCCCCCGCCTGCCCCACCATCCCCCTATCTGTGCCCCACTGAACCCCCATCAGCCCCCCCCATGGACCCCCTCCTCCTCCTCGCCTGCCCCACCGTCCCCCTATCTGTGCCCCACTGAACCCCCATCAACCCCCCCCCCCGGGCCCCCACCTGCCCCGCGGCCCGTTACCTGCTCGCGCCCCGTGCTCGGTGCGTCACGTCCCCGCTTCCGGCCCGCGACGATGACGTCACCCCGCGCGGCTGCTGCCGCTGCCCCGGTCCCTTTAACGAGCCCGCCTCGCGCTAACTCCCCCCTCCCCGTTCGTTGCGTCATCAACGCGCGTCCGGCTTCGCCCCGCCCTCCCGCTGCGGGAGGGAACGTCGCTCCCAGGAGTCGGGTGAGGGGGGGGGGTCCGGGGAGGGGAGCGTGCGAGCGGGGGGGGGGGGGGGGTCCGGGGAGGGGAGTGTGCGAGCGGGGGGGTCTTGGGTGGGGGAAGAACAGGGGCAGGTCAAAGTGCGGGGGGGGGGGGTTCAGTACCTGGGGGAGGTGGGTCCAGAGCGGGGTCCCTGGGCAGGGGGTTGGTACCGGGGGAAGGGCGGTCGGGTGGTCTTGGCAGCGGGAGGGGTCAGTCCCTGCAAGGGGGGATGTGACCCTGTTGGGGGTGTTAGCGGTTGGGGCCCTGGTGGGGGGTGTTAGCAGAGAAGTGGGGGGGTCACAGCTCAGTTCGTGGTGCGGGACACCCCATTTCCCTCCCTCTGTCTCATCGCTGCCCTCACCCCCCAGCACCATGGCCGGGGTGGGCTTTGAGGAGTTCTCGGTGCCCCCCGGCTCGGAGCTGGCGCTGCCCCCGCTCTTCGGGGGGAACATCCTGGAGAGCGAGCTGGAGACGGAGGTGGAGTTCGTGGACGGGGGGCTGAGCGGGGACAACCTGCAGGAGGAGGAGGAGGAAGAGACCCAGCAGCGACAGCGCGAGCTGGGCCGCCGCAAGATTCAGGCCCTGGGCCGGCGCTGCAAGGAGATCGAGCAGGTGGGGAGGGGGCACCATGGGGGCTGGAGATGGATGTGGGGCTGGGGACCAATCCTGGCCCTTCCCTGTGAGCCCCCCGAGCCAGTCTCCCCCCGGCCACTGCCTGGTCCCCTCCCTGAGCCACTCCCAAGTCATCACCCCACATGTGCCCAGCCCCATCCCATCCCACCCCGGTCCTGTCCCAGGCAGGCTTTGTGCACAGCTTACTGCAGTCATGTGGAGGCTGGTGATAGGCTCCTAAACCCCTGAGCTCAGCCTAATTGGTGATCAAAAGAGCCACCCTTGTGTGAATTCCTTGTTCTGTACTGATAGGTTTGATGTATAATTCTCACGGCAAAGACGTTACTCACGTGGGGCAAGTATCGGAGGGGCTGCCAGGTTAAGTCTGTGATCCACAAAAACAACCACTCTGCCCAAATACACCTGTTCAGCTTTCGTGGGTTAAACCCCCTCTTCAGATACCTGCCTCCGCTCACTGGTTAATAACAGCGAAAGCAGCTGGGGGAACTAGGCTCTGTTCTGCAAAGGAGACGCATGAAAGCAGCTCGCAGGGCTGGGTCTGAGTCTCGGGTGTGGGGAGTGAACCCGGGGTGACTGTGGAACACTTGGCCCCCAGGCTCCCCACCAGACACACTTACACAGGGGGCGACCCCTCGGCTGGGGGGGGTTGGGCAGAGGTGGGGGATGCTGGGGGAGTTACCAGCCTGATGTGTCTACGTCCCCGGCTCCAGGTCAACGAGAGGGTGTTGAATCGACTCCACCACGTGCAGAAGATCACGCGGCGCCTCAAGCAGGAGAGGAGGTGAGAGCTCGGGGACGGGCAGGGCCCAGTGTGGCAGCCTGTGTGTCCAGGGACCACGCAGCCCAATGGGGTCCCGATCTCAGTGACTCTGTGTCCAGGGAGCACCCAGCCCGACGGGGCCCCGATCTCGGTGACTCTGTCTGGGCGGCGCCCGGCCCGACGGGGCCCCGATCTCGGCGACTCTGTCTGGGCGGCGCCCGGCCCGACGGGGCCCCGATCTCGGCGACTCTGTGTCCGGGGGGCGCCCGGCCCGACGGGGCCCCGATCTCGGCGACTCTGTGTCCGGGGGGCGCCCGGCCCGACGGGGCCCCGATCTCGGCGACTCTGTGTCCGGGGGGCGCCCGGCCCGACGGGGCCCCGATCTCGGCGACTCTGTGTCCGGGGGGCGCCCGGCCCGACGGGGCCCCGATCTCGGCGACTCTGTGTCCGGGGGGCGCCCGGCCCGACGGGGCCCCGATCTCGGCGACTCTGTGTCCGGGGGGCGCCCGGCCCGACGGGGCCCCGATCTCGGCGACTCTGTGTCCGGGCGGCGCCCGGCCCGACGGGGCCCCGATCTCGGCGACTCTGTGTCCGGGCGGCGCCCGGCCCGACGGGGCCCCGATCTCGGCGACTCTGTGTCCGGGCGGCGCCCGGCCCGACGGGGCCCCGATCTCGGCGACTCTGTGTCCGGGCGGCGCCCGGCCCGACGGGGCCCCGATCTCGGCGACTCTGTGTCCGGGCGGCGCCCGGCCCGACGGGGCCCCGATCTCGGCGACTCTGTGTCCGGGCGGCGCCCGGCCCGACGGGGCCCCGATCTCGGCGACTCGGTGTCCGGGCGGCGCCCGGCCCGACGGGGCCCCGATCTCGGCGACTCTGTGTCCGGGCGGCGCCCGGCCCGACGGGGCCCCGATCTCGGCGACTCTGTGTCCAGGCGGCGCCCGGCCCGACGGGGCCCCGATCTCGGCGACTCTGTGTCCGGGCGGCGCCCGGCCCGACGGGGCCCCGATCTCGGCGACTCTGTGTCTGGGGGGCGCCCGGCCCAGTGGGACCCTGATGTCAGCTTGTCTCGCTCTTTGTCCCCCCTACAGGTTCCTCATGAGGGTGCTGGATTCCTATGGGGATGACTACAGACAGAGCCAGCTCACCATTGTCCTAGAGGTAGGAGCCCCTCTCCCCACTCGAAGGTCCCTCCCTGGAGTGGGGCAGATCTTGTTTTGGGGCTGTCAAGAGAAGGGGCCCTTTACTGTGGCCCTGCTCAGCTCCTGGGCGGGAGCCCGCTGAATGGCTCTGTCCCTACTCCCCAGGACGAAGGCAGCCCCAGTACAGAAGCCCCCACCCCAGGCAATACTGAGAATGAACCTCCGGAGAAGGAGACCCCCCGGCGCTTCCCTGGCCCCCCGCCGGCCGGCCTGGAGCCCAAGAGCCCGTCCCAGGCAGAGACCCCCACTGGGAAGAAGCGGCGCCGGCACGGGCGTGAGGACAAGGAGCAGAGGGGCAGGCGGCTGGCCCCTGCCCTCCTCCCCATGGACGATTTCCCTGCACAGGTACTGGGCACTCCCCTAGCTCCTGAGGGATAACGACATGGGCTGCTGGGGGCAGAATACCAGGCTAGATGGGCCCATGGGGGGGGGGGGGGGAGAGCATACCAAGCTAGATGGTTCTGTGGGTCTGACCCCTTTCTCTCCCCCTCCAGCTCAAAGAAGAGGACGAGTTCCCCTGCGATCAGGATGCTGTGCTTGGCTCCAGCTGGCCCCCGGCCCGGCCCCAGGACAAGCTCCTCCATTACCCCAAGTTCTCCAGCGATTTCGACTGAAGCCTCCTGAAACTGATGAGGGCCCTTGCTCCAGCCCTCAAGGGGTTAAACCAGGAGGGGTGCGGCTCTTCCCCGTGAGCTGGGGGGTTAACACCAGGTCCCTGTGCTGCGGGACCCACAGCTAAGCCGGGACGGGGAGCCCCAGCCACCTCGCAGACGGGGGTGTTCCTGGGGGGGGTTTAAAAAACTCCCGCTGTAGCTGCCGGAATCTTTTGGGCTTAAAAGGAGCCAGGCAGGTCATGTGATGGGGAAATAGAGACACTGAGTGAACTGTGCTGAGTCAGAGCGGGGGGGGGGGGGAATGCCTGGGGTCTAGGGTTAGAACAGAAGGGCTGGATTCTTGGGAGGGGAATGGGGTCGAGTGGTTGGGGGAGGGGAATGGGGTCGAGTGGTTGGGGGAGGGGAATGGGGTCTCTTCCTGGCTATGGGGGGGGGGGTCTAGTCTTTGTGTGGACAGCCCTCTGGCCCCTGTATTGATGGGATGGCCATTGTTACCCCTTAATTAATAATAAATGGCGTCAGGATGCCTGGGTTCAAGTCCCCGATTCTTTACCCCGCCTATGTCCCAGAAACCAGAGTAAAGCTTTAATAAACGCTGCATGATCAGGGGGGCTGTGGAGCGAGCGAGCACCGGGCCAGGGCCCTGCCTCCCCACAAGGGGTAGACGGGGGTCCCCCTGCTCAATGCAATTAAACTGTGCAGACAAGCCTGCAATTCCCCTGTCCTCCTGTAGAGGGCAGCAGCCCTGCATGCACCAGGTCTCCCCCCCTCAACACACCCACCCACCCAGCAGGGGCTCCATCCCTCCACCAGGGGGTGCCAGTGACACTAACCCAGCCAGCAGGGGGCAGCAGAGACACTAACCCAGCCAGCAGGGGGCAGCGGAGACACTAACCCAGCCAGCAGGGGGCAGCGGAGACACTAACCCAGCCAGCAGGGGGCAGCGGAGACACTAACCCAGCCAGCAGGGCTCCATCCCTCCACCAGGGGGTGCCAGTGACACTAACCCAGCCAGCAGGGGGCAGCGGAGACACTAACCCAGCCAGCAGGGCTCCATCCCTCCACCAGGGGGTGCCAGTGACACTAACCCAGCCAGCAGGGGGCAGCGGAGACACTAACCCAGCCAGCAGGGCTCCATCCCTCCACCAGGGGGTGCCAGTGACACTAACCCAGCCAGCAGGGGGCAGTGGAGACACTAACCCAGCCAGCAGGGGGCAGCGGAGACACTAACCCAGCCAGCAGGGGGCAGCGGAGACACTAACCCAGCCAGCAGGGCTCCATCCCTCCACCAGGGGGTGCCAGTGACACTAACCCAGCCAGCAGGGGGCAGCGGAGACACAGCCCCCAGCCAGCAGGGGGCAGCGGAGACACAGCCCCCAGCCAGCAGGGGGCAGCGGAGACACAGCCCCCAGCCAGCAGGGGGCAGCGGAGACACAGCCCCCAGCCAGCAGGGGGCAGCGGAGACACAGCCCCCAGCCAGCAGGGGGCAGCGGAGACACAGCCCCCAGCCAGCAGGGGGCAGCGGAGACACTAACCCGGGCAGCGGAGACACTAACCCGGGCAGCGGAGACACTAACCCGGGCAGCGGAGACACTAACCCAGCCAGCAGGGGGCAGCGGAGACACAGCCCCCAGCCCGCAGGGGGCAGCGGAGACACAGCCCCCAGCCCGCAGGGGGCAGCGGAGACACTAACCCGGGCAGCGGAGACACTAACCCAGCCAGCAGGGAGATACACACGCTGGTTCCTTAAGTCAAAACCTTTATTACACCCATGTGGGGGAGGTGGAGAGAACCAACCTCCCCCCCGTAGCCAGTAGGGAGCAGCCCCCACCCATGGGCCCAGCTCACTCTGTGGCCAGTGGGCCCCGGCGGTCTCCTCCCCAGGGCCCCGGCGGCCTCACAACTTCTTCAGCCAGTCCAGCTTGGGCCCCTCCTTGTCGCAGGGGTGGGAGGGAACGTCGGACATGTTGCCGTCGTCTCGCACGGGCACTGGGGAGAGGTGGAGGCGGCTTAGGGGGGGAGGGATCCCTCGGGGTGGGTTGGGGGCTCCCCCGGGGGACAGTGCAGAGGTGAAGGGGTTAAAGCCACCCCCGCACTGAGCCAGCTGGGGCTCCCCCCCACCCCCCATCCCCGGGGGCAGAGCCCCACGGGCATCAGCCCAGCCGCTACCTGCGGCCTAAAGTGCACCCCGCGGCTGCAGCGCCCCCCGGTGGCCATGAGGATTGGAACCAACCAACATGATCCAGCTGCCCTGGTGTGGGGAGGAGGGGCCCACAGTTCGGGGAGCTGTGCAGCAGGGAGTGGGAGGGGGCGCTCGCCCCTGGCAGTCTGGGCATTGCCCCAGGGCAGCACTAGGGGGCAGGGAGTGGGAGGGGGCTCAGCGGGGGGGCATGCTCCCTCCCCCCACAGCAGTCAGTACTTGCTCCATTGCCCCAGCCTGGCACTAGGGGGTGCCCTGCTGCAGCAAGGGGGGGGTGTCAGCGGGGGGGGAGGGGGCTGTCAGCGGGGGGGGCGCTCTCCCCTGGCAGGCACAGCTGGGTCCAATGCCCCCAGGGCAGCGCCTGGCACCTCTCAGCTAGTGGGGAGATGGGCCAGGCCCACAGAAGGGGGGGGCATGAGCGGGAGCCCTCACCTGGGTAGGTGTAGGGTGTGGCTACGTTGATCATCCCGGAGAACTTCGTGTAGGGGCTGAGAAACGGAGCCACCAGGGCTGCAGGGAGAGAGACAGGGAGAGTCAGCCCCGTGGGGGGGGGGGGGACGGGGCGCTGGGCGGGGGGGGGGGCGGACTCACTCAAGCCAAAGACGGCCAAGGACACGGTGACGACGGGCTCCTTGTCCCAGGCGTTCTTTAGGAAGGCACCGATCCCTGGAGGGGGGGGGGGAAGAGAGCGGCGTGGGAAGGGTTAATATCCCCTCCCCCAACTGGGGCAGCCCCCCAGCACAAATCCTCCCCACCCCCTCCAACTGGGGCAGCCCCCCCCTCACCGCAGATTTCCCCCCGCCCCCTCCAACTGGGGCAGCCCCCCCCCACCGCAGATTTCCCCCCGCCCCCTCCAACTGGGGCAGCCCCCCCCACCGCAGATTTCCCCCCGCCCCCTCCAACTGGGGCAGCCCCCCCCACCGCAGATTTCCCCCCGCC
>JAVMKO010000133.1:202849-266005 GCA_032164245.1 Sternotherus odoratus | reverse complement strand
GGACGGAGGTAGTGTGTGGTTGACGGATGGATGGACGGATGGAGGATGGAGGAGTGTGTGGTGGATGGATGGATGGATGGAGAGTGTGTGGTTGATGGAGGGATGGATGGACGGATGGAGAGATGGATGGATGGATGGTTGGAGGAGTGTGTGGTTGATGGAGGGATGGATGGAGGAGTGTGTGGTTGACGGATGGAGGGATGGAGGGATGGTTGGAGGAGTGTGTGGTTGATGGATGGATGGATGGAGGAGTGTGTGGTTGACGGATGGATGGATGGTTGGAGGAGTGTGTGGTTGACGGATGGAGGGATGGTTGGAGGAGTGTGTGGTTGATGGATGGATGGATGGAGGAGTGTGTGGTTGATGGATGGATGGATGGTTGGAGGAGTGTGTGGTTGATGGATGGATGGATGGAGGAGTGTGTGGTTGACGGATGGATGGATGGTTGGAGGAGTGTGTGGTTGATGGATGGATGGATGGAGGAGTGTGTGGTTGACGGATGGATGGATGGTTGGAGGAGTGTGTGGTTGATGGATGGATGGATGGATGGAGGAGTGTGTGGTTGATGGATGGAGGGATGGTTGGAGGAGTGTGTGGTTGATGGATGGAGGGATGGTTGGAGGAGTGTGTGGTTGATGGATGGATGGATGGAGGAGTGTGTGGTTGATGGATGGAGGGATGGTTGGAGGAGAGTGTGTGGTTGATGGATGGAGGGATGGTTGGAGGAGTGTGTGGTTGATGGATGGAGGGATGGTTGGAGGAGTGTGTAGTTGACGGATGGACAGATGGAGGGATGGACGGAGGGATGGATGGAGGAGTGTGTAGTTGACGGATGGACAGATGGAGGGATGGACGGATGGAGGAGTGTGTGCTTGATGGAGGGATGGACGGATGGATGGAGGAGTGTGTGGTTGATGGATGGATGGAGGGACAGATGGAGAGATGGACGGATGGATGGATGGAGGAGTGTGTAGTTGACGGATGGACGGATGGACGGATGGAGGAGTGTGTGCTTGATGGAGGGATGGACGGATGGATGGAGGAGTGTGTGGTTGACGGATGGATGGATGGAGGGAGGGAGGAGTGTGTGGTTGACGGATGGAGGGATGGACAGATGGATGGAGGGAGGAGTGTGGTTGACGGATGGAGGGATGGACGGACGGATGGATGGAGTGTGTGGTTGACGGATGGATGGATGGATGGAGTGTGTGGTTGATGGAGGGATGGACGGATGGAGAGATGGTTGGAGGAGTGTGTGGTTGATGAGGAATGGATGGATGATGGAGGAGTGTGTGGTTGACGGATGGAGGGATGGATGGATGGAGTGTGTGGTTGATGGAGGGATGGACGGAAGGATGGATAGATGGAGGAGTGTGTGGTTGACGGATGGAGGGATGGATGGATGGAGGAGTGTGTGGTTGATGGAGGGATGGATGGATGGAGAGATGGTTGGAGGAGTGTGTGGTTGATGGAGGGATGGATGGATGGAGGAGTGTGTGGTTGACGGATGGAGGGATGGATGGATGGATCGAGGTGTGTGTGGTTGACGGATGGACAGACGGATGGATGGATGGAGGAGTGTGTGGTTGATGGAGGGATGGATGGAGGGAGGAGTGTGTGTTTGACGGCTGGAGGGATGGATGGATGGAGTGTGTGGGTGATGGAGGGATGGAGGAGTGTGTGTTTGACGGATGGAGGGATGGATGGATGGAGGAGTGTGTGGTTGATGGAGGGATGGATGGAGGGAGGAGTGTGTGGTTGACGGATGGAGGGATGGATGGATGAGTGTGTGGTTGATGGAGGGATGGATGGATGGAGGAGTGTGTGGTTGATGGAGGGATGGATGGATGGAGGAGTGTGTGGTTGACGGAGGGATGGATGGATGGAGGAGTGTGTGGTTGATGGAGGGATGGATGGATGGAGAGATGGTTGGAGGAGTGTGTGGTTGATGGAGGGATGGATGGATGGAGGAGTGTGTGGTTGACGGATGGAGGGATGGATGGATGGATGGAGGTGTGTGTGGTTGACGGATGGACAGACGGATGGATGGATGGAGGAGTGTGTGGTTGATGGAGGGATGGATGGAGGGAGGAGTGTGTGTTTGACGGCTGGAGGGATGGATGGATGGAGTGTGTGGGTGATGGAGGGATGGAGGAGTGTGTGGTTGACGGATGGAGGGATGGATGGATGGAGGAGTGTGTGGTTGATGGAGGGATGGATGGAGGGAGGAGTGTGTGGTTGACGGAGGGATGGATGGATGGAGGAGTGTGTGGTTGATGGAGGGATGGATGGAGGGAGGGAGGAGTGTGTGGTTGACGGATGGAGGGATGGATGGAGGATGGAGGAGTGTGTGGTTGACGGATGGAGGGATGGAGGGAGGGAGGGAGGAGTGTGTGGTTGACGGATGGAGGGATGGATGGAGGGAGGGGTGCCTCTGTCTCACAACCCTCTCCCCCCCCCCCCAGGGCTGTGGACTTTGCTGTTGTTACTGCTGGGACTCGCTGCCCTAACTCGCCCCTCCCCGCTCCAGCCCCTTTGTGACGCCCGAGTCATGGAGAAATTCATCAAGGAAGCCAGAGACACAGAGAATGCCGCGGTACGTCCCCAAGTGCCGGGCCAGGGGTCCCGGGCCCCCCGCCACCCCAGAGGTGGGCGCATCCCCAGCCGCCCCGCCCCAGAGTTGGGCGCATCTCAGCGCCGGGCGAGGGGTCCCCGGGTCACCCGCCGCCCCGACCCAGAGGTGGGCGCATCTCAGTGCCAGGCGCATCTCGGCGCCGGGCGAGGGGTCCCCGGGTCCCGCCCCAGAGGTGGGCGCATCTCCGCACCGGGCGAGGGGTCCCCGGGTCCCGCCCCGCCCCAGAGGTGGGCACATCTCGGCGCCGGGCGAGGGGTCCCCGGGTCCCCCGTCCCCCCGGTGTGATGCGATTTGGTCTCGTTACAGGAAGGTTGTGCAGATTCTTGTGACTTATCCGAAGTTCTCACGGTGCCCGACACGAAGGTTAATTTTAACGAGTGGAAGAAAATGGACGTGAGTGTGAGCAGGGCCGGGGGGGGGTCCGATCGGGGGGGGGGCGGAAGAGCCGGGGGTCCGATCTGGGGGGAGCGGAGAGGGGTGGGGGTCCGATCTGGGGGGAACAGAGGGGGTGGGGGGTCCGATCTGGGGGGAGCAGAGGAGCCGGGGGTCTGATCTGGGGAGAGCGGAGGCGGAGGAGCCGGGGGTCTGATCTGGGGGGAACAGAGGCGGGTGGGGGGTCCGATCTGGAGGGAGGCGGAGGAGCCGGGGGTCTGATCTGGGGGGAACAGAGGGGGGTGGGGGGTCTGATCTGGGGGAGCGGAGGAGCCGGGGTCCGATCTGGAGGGAGGCGGAGGAGCCGGGGGTCTGATCTGGGGGGAGGCGGAGGAGCCGGGGGTCTGATCTGGGGGGAACAGAGGGGGGTGGGGAGGTCCGATCTGGGGGGAGCGCAGGGGGGGTGGGGGTCCGATCTGGGGGGAGCGGAGGAGCCGGGAGTCCGATCTGGGGGGAGCAGAGGCGGAGGAGCCGGGGGTCCGATCTGGGGGGAGCGCAGGGGGGTGGGGGGTCCGATCTGCGGGGGGCGGAGGAGCCGGGGGGTCCGATCTGGGGGGAGCGGAGGAGCCGGGGGTCGATCTGGGGGAGCGGAGGAGTCGGGGGTCCGATCTGGGGGGAGCGCAGGGGGGTGGGGGTCCAATCTGGGGGGAGCGGAGGAGCCGGGGGTCCGATCTGGGGGGAGCGCAGGGGGGTGGGGGGTCCGATCTGGGGGAGTGCAGGGGGGTGGGGGGTCCGATCTGGGGGAGCGCAGGGGGGTGGTGGGTCCGATCTGGGGGAGGCGGAGGAGCCGGGGTCGATCTGGGGGGAGCGGAGGAGCCGGGGGTCCGATCTGGGGGGAGCGGGGGAGCCGGGGGTCCGATCTGGGGGAGGCGGAGGAGCCGGGGGTCCGATCTGGGGGAGCAGAGGTGGAGGAGCCGGGGATCCGATCTGGGGGGAGCGCAGGGGGGTGGGGGTCCGATCTGGGGGAGCAGAGGCGGAGGAGCCGGGGGTCCGATCTGGGGGGAGCGCAAGGGGGTGGGGGTCCGATCTGGGGACCCCGGGGGTCTGACCCTGCCCTCCCCCCCCAGAGGCAGAGGCAGGCGGCGGAGGTGTGGGGCGGGCAGCTCCTCCTCTCGGCGGCCCTGCTCCGGGCCCGGGACCTCGTCCCCGACCCCACCCTGAGCCAGCAACTCGCCCGCACCCACAGCAACCTGCGGAGCATCACCCAGATCCTCCGCAGCCACGACGCCCAGGTGAGGGGCACCGGGCAGGGAGGGGAGCAGGGGGCACAGAGTGATGGGACGGACGGACGGACGGATGGATGGATGGACGGCTGTGCATGGGGATGGACGAATGTGTGAACAGATGGACGGATGGGTAGATGGGTGGACAGATGGACGGGTAGATAGCTGTGGATGGCTATGGGTACATGTATGGGTGGATGGACAGACGGACGGATGGATGGACGGATGGACGGATGGATGGACGGGTAGATAGTTGTGGATGGCTATGGGTACATGTAAGGGTGGATGGACGAATGGTGGATGGACAGACGGACGGACAGACGGACGGACACATGGACGGATGGACGGGTGGATGGGCAGGGAGATAGCTGTGGATGGGTATGGGTACATGGATGGACGGACGGATGGATGGACGGACAGATGGACGGGTAGATAGCTGTAGATGGCTATGGGTACATGGATGGACGGACGGATGATGGACGGACGGATGGACGGGTAGATAGCTGTGGATGGCTATGGGTACATGGATGGACGGACGGATGGATGGACGGACGGATGGACGGGTAGATAGCTGTGGATGGCTATGGGTACATGGATGTACGGACGGATGGATGGACGGACGGACGGATGGACGGGTAGATAGCTGTGGATGGCTATGGGTACATGGATGGACGGACGGATGGATGGACGACGGATAGACGGGTAGATAGCTGTGGATGGCTATGGGTACATGGATGGACGGACGGATGGATGGACGGACGGATGGACGGGTAGATAGCTGTGGATGGCTATGGGTACATGGATGGACGGACGGATGGATGGACGGACGGATGGACGGGTAGATAGCTGTGGATGGCTATGGGTACATGGATGGACGGACGGATGGATGGACGGACGGATGGACGGGTAGATAGCTGTGGATGGCTATGGGTACATGGATGGATGGACGGATGGATGGACGGACGGATGACGGGTAGATAGCTGTGGATGGCTATGGGTACATGTATGGAAGGACGGACGGATGGATGGACGGGTAGATAGCTATGGATGGCTATGGGTACATGGATGGACGGACGGATGGATGGACGGACGGATGGACGGGTAGATAGCTGTGGATGGCTATGGGTACATGGATGGACGGACGGATGGATGGACGGACAGATGGACGGGTAGATAGCTGTGGATGGCTATGGGTACATGGATGGACGGACGGATGATGGACGGACGGACGGATGGACGGGTAGATAGCTGTGGATGGCTATGGGTACATGGATGGACGGACGGATGGATGGACGGACGGATAGATGGGTAGATAGCTGTGGATGGCTATGGGTACATGGATGGACGGATGTATAGATGGACGGACGGATGGACGGGTAGATAGCTGTGGATGGCTATGGGTACATGTATGGAAGGACGGATGGATGGACGGACGGATGGACGGGTAGATAGCTATGGATGGCTATGGGTACATGTATGGGTGGATGGACAGACGGACGGATGGATGGACGGATGGACGGATGGATGGCAGGTAGATAGCTGTGGATGGGTATGGGTACATGTAAGGGTGGATGGACAGACAGACGGACGGATGGACGGACAGACGGATGGATGGGTGGACGGCTGTGGATGGCTATGGGTACATATATGGGTGGATGGACGAATGGGTAGATGGACAGACGGACGGACAGATGACGGATGGACGGGTGGATGGGCAGGGAGATAGCTGTGGATGGGTATGGATACATGTAAGGGTGGATGGACAGACGGACGGATGGATGGACGGATAGACGGATGGATGGGCAGGTAGATAGCTGTGGATGGCTATGGGTACATGGATGGACGGACGGACGGATGGACGGACAGATGGATGGACGGACAGATGGATGGATGGACGGGTAGATAGCTATGGATGGCTATGGGTACATCGACGGACGGACGGACGGATGGATGGATGGACGGTTAGATAGCTATGGATGGCTATGGGTACATGGATGGACGGACGGACGGATGGACGGATGGATGGATGGACAGACGGATGGATGGATGGATGGGTAGATAGCTATGGATGGCTATGGGTACATGGATGGACGGACGGATGGATGGACGGATGGATGGACGGATGGATGGATGGATGGACGGATGGATGGATGGACGGGTAGATAGCTATGGATGGCTATGGGTACATGGATGGACGGATGGATGGACGGATGGACGGATGGACGGACGGACGGATGGATGGATGGACGGGTAGATAGCTATGGATGGCTATGGGTACATGGATGGACGGACGGACGGACGGATGGACGGACGGATGGATGGACGGGTAGATAGCTATGGATGGCTATGGGTACATGGACGGACGGACGGACGGATGGACGGATGGATGGATGGATGGACGGGTAGATAGCTATGGATGGCTATGGGTACATGGACAGACGGACGGACGGACGGATGGATGGACGGACGGATGGATGGACGGGTAGATAGCTATGGATGGCTATGGGTACATGGATGGATGGACGGACAGATGGATGGACGGATGGATGGATGGACGTACGGATGGATGGATGGACGGGTAGATAGCTATGGATGGCTATGGGTACATGGATGGACGGACGGATGGACGGACAGGTGGACGGCTGTGGATGGCTCTGGGTACATGGATGGACGGACGGATGGACGGATGGACGGACGGATGGATGGACGGATGGACGGATGGATGGACGGATGGATGGACGGACGGATGGATGGATGGACGGGTAGATAGCTATGGATGGCTATGGGTACATGGACGGACGGACGGACGGACGGATGGACGGACGGATGGATGGATGGCCGGGTAGATAGCTATGGATGGCTATGGGTACATGGACGGACGGACGGACGGACGGACGGACGGACGGATGGATGGACGGACGGACGGACGGACGGATGGATGGATGGACGGGTAGATAGCTGTGGATGGCTCTGGGTACATGGATGGACGGACGGATGGATGGACGGATGGATGGATGGACGAGTAGATAGCTATGGATGGCTATGGGTACATGGATGGACGGACGGATGGACGGATGGATGGACGGAGGGACGGGTGGACGCCTGTGGATGGCTCCGGGTACATGGATGGACGGACGGACGGATGGACGGATGGATGGACGGACGGATGGACGGATGGACGGACGGACGGACGGGTGGACGGCTGTGGATGGCTCCGGGTACATGGACGGACGGACGGACGGATGAGTTTGTGGAGCGGGCGGAGGAGGTTGGGGAGACCCGGGGGGGGGGAATGTCCCCCGTAAAAGTGCCCCCCCCCTCTAACTCCCTCCTCCCCCCTCCCCCAGGCGGAGCCGGCCCTGCCCCCCGCCCCGCCCCCCACCCTCGAGATCCGGACTCTGGCCAAACTCCTCAGCGTCCACTCCAACTTCCTGCGGGGGCGGGTCCAGCTCTTCCTGACGGACGCCTGCCGGCCCGACGCCAGGTGAGGGGCTCCCGCCCAGCCCCCGCCCACCACAGCACTCCGCCCCCTGCCCCCAGGACCCTCCTGGTGGGGGATGATTGACAGCCGCCCATCGTCCGCCCCGGACATGCCGCCGCAGGACAACCTCGCTTGGTGACTGACAGCTGTCAATCACCCCGGAGTCCCGGCTTCCTGCACAGAACTGAACAATACCGGCTCCCCTCGGGGGGAGGAGGGGCTTAAACTTTGATGGGTGATTGACAGCTGTCAATCAGCCCCAAGCCACACTGGCACCATCCCACCCAGAGACGTACAAGGATGATTGACAGCTGTCAGTCACCCCAGACGGCGGGGAGACAGAGGAGAGAGAACTCGTTGATTGACGCGTCCCGCCCGGCCCGATCCGGACCAAACGCCAGTTCGACAGTGATTGACAGCTGTCCGTCACGGCTCAACTCACCGACCGGATCGGCTATCAGGCTCCGACGATTAGCATCGGGGTGGGGTGGGCCGGTGGGGGGGGGGTGTCTGTGCATAACCCGCCGCCCCGCCCCAGAGGTGGGCGCATCTCGGCGCTGGGCGAGGGGTCCCCGGGCCCCGCCCCAGAGGTGGGCGCGTCTCAGCCCCGGGCGAGGGGTCCCCGGGTCCCGCCCCAGAGGTGGGCGCGTCTCGGCGCCGGGCGAGGGGTCCCCGGGTCCCGCCCCAGAGGTGGGCGCATCTCAGCGCCGGGCGAGGGGTCCCCGGGCCCCGCCCCAGAGGTGGGCGCGTCTCAGCGCCGGGCGAGGGGTCCCCGGGTCCCCCCCCAGAGGTGGGCGCGTCTCAGCGCCGGGCGAGGGGTCCCCGGGCCCCGCCCCAGAGGTGGGCGCGTCTCAGCGCCGGGCGAGGGGTCCCCGGGTCCCCCCCCAGAGGTGGGCGCATCTCAGCGCCGGGTGAGGGGTCCCCGGGTCCCGCCCCAGAGGTGGGCGCATCTCAGCGCCGGGTGAGGGGTCCCCGGGTCACCCGCCGCCCCGCCCCAGAGGTGGGCGCATCTCGGCGCCCCTGGAGAAGCGGGACTGGACTCGCCAACGATCCCCCGGACACGTGCGGAGCCTGAACCCCCAAATGTCTCCTGCCCTGCTTGAAACGCCAGAGACTCAGCGGAGGCCGGGGGGGCGCGGGGGGGCCGGGTCACAGAGTTTATATTTGATATTAAGTTAAGGTGGAAACTCGTTAGTGTCTGTTTCTCGTCTCTGTCAAGGGAGGGGGGCTGGGAGCCAGGACTCCTGGGTTCTCTCCCCGGCTCTGGGAGGGGAGTGGGGGCTGGGGGGTGAGAGCAGGGGGGGCTGGGAGCCAGGACTCCTGGGTTCTCTCCCCGGCTCTGGGAGGGGAGTGGGGGCTGGTGGGTCAGAGCAGGGGGGGCTGGGAACCAGGACTCCTGGGTTCTCTCCCCGGCTCTGGGAGGGGAGTGGGGGCTGGGGGAGTCGGAGCACAGGGGGCTGGGAGCCAGGACTCCTGGGTTCTCTCCCCGGCTCTGGGAGGGGAGTGGGGGCTGGTGGGTTAGAGCAGGGGGGGCTGGGAGCCAGGACTCCTGGGTTCTCTCCCATGGTATTACCCAATGCATTGAGTCCCCTGTCTCTAGGGTGCCCCTGGGTTTGGCACAGGGATGGTTTCAATCCCCCCACACAGAGGATCAAAGCTAAGAACTTGGGGGCAGCGGTGGGATTTTTTGGGGGGTCTAGAAACTGCCGAGATCTTTGCTGCCCCGTCCTCCCTGCTCCCCTGAACGGCGCCCTTGGACGCCCCCGGACATTTGCAAGCAGGGGACGGCGCCCCCCTGCCCCGTTCCCTGCCCCACAGCGCCCCCTGCTGAGCCCCCTGCCCCGTTCCCTGCCCCACAGCGCCCCCTGCTGAGCCCCCGGTCCTGCTCCCTGCCCCTCAGCGCCCCCTAGCGCCACCCTGCGGCATCAGCCCCCCTCCGCTCCCGGCCCTGTTTGTTTTTCACAAGGCAGATAAGACCCCAGACTTGGTGGCACCTGGTGGGGGAAGGGGGGGCGGAGGGGGAGGGCGGGGGAGGGGCTGCCAGGAGTTCCCGGCCCTGGTCTCGGCCCCCTCCCCCTTTTAACCCTTTCCCGCCCCGAGCCCCCGCCATGAGCAGTGACAATCGGAGACAACAACGTACAAGTCCGGGGGGGGCCAGTTAACAAAAACTGTCCCCCCCACACACCCCAGAGGTGGGCACATCTCAGCGCCGGACGAGGGGTCCCCGGGTCCCCCGCCCCAGAGGTGGGCGCATCTCAGCGCCGGGCGAGGGGTCCCCGGGTCTCCCGCCCCAGAGGTGGGCGCGTCTCAGCGCCGGGCGAGGGGTCCCCGGGTCCCGCCCCACCCCAGAGGTGGGCGCATCTCGGCGCCGGGCGAGGGGTCCCCAGGTCCCGCCCCACCCCAGAGGTGGGCGCATCTCGGCGCCGGGCGAGGGGTCCCCGGGTCCCGCCCCAGAGGTGGGCGCATCTCAGCTCCGATGCCCCCCCAGAGGCCGTGGACAGGGCTCTAGGGCGCAACAGCCTTCTCCCGGGTGTGGGGGGGGCGGGAGTGGGTCCCGGCGGGGGCGGGAGGGGAGGGAGGGGGGGGGCGGGTGTCACCGGTGCGTGGGTGGGAGCCCGGGTCTGTATCAGACACAAACAGCAGCTTGTCAGCTCCCAGCACCAGGCGCCGGCTCCGTGAGTGTCCCTGGGGGGAGGGGGTGAAGGGGGGGCTGTGAGAACCCCAAACACCCCACCCCCGAAAGCAGCCAGGCCTAGCCCAGTCGGGGGGGGGGGGGGACCTGTGACAGAGACTCATGACTTTCCGGGGGCTGCGGGGCGGGACTGGGGGGGCAGGGCCGGGCTGGTGGGGGGCTGCGGGTCGGGAGTGAGGGGCACCGGCGGGGCTGGGGGGCTGCGGGTCGGGAGTGAGGGGCACCGGCAGGGCTGGGGGTCTGCGGGTCGGGAGTGAGGGGCACCGGCAGGGCTGGGGGGCTGTGGGTCAGGAGTGGGGGGCACCGGCGGAGCTGGGGGGCGGGGGGGCACCGGCGGGGCGGGGGGGCAGGGCGGGGGGACGGGGGGAGCAGGGGGGCACCGGCGGGGCGGGGGGGCAGGGCGGGGAGGGGCGGGGGGGAACAGGGGGGCACCGGCGGGGGGGGGGGGGGCGGTTGTGTACGTGACTCTGGGGGACGCGGTTTCACCTCCCCGCCCCACCCCGGCCCTTATCAGGCCCAGCCAGGCTCCGGCCCTTCCCTGCCCCACGGCCCCCTGGGGCCCGGGACCTTCCCTCCCCCTTCTGAGCCCCCCCCCCCGGCATGTGTGGGGCAGAGGGGGGGGCCAGTCCCTGGCCATGGGGCTGGCCCCCGCTCTGCCCCACAGTGACCCCGGCCGGCGCCAGCAAATCGACCCGCGACCTTTGAACCCGCCTGACGGGAAAAACATTTGGAAACCTCGGCCCCCTCCCGGTGCCCCTCACTCCCGACCCGCAGCCCCCGGCGCCCCTCACTCCCGACCCGCAGCCCCCCCAACCCCGCCGGTGCCCCCCACTCCCGACCCGCAGCCCCCGGCGCCCCTCACTCCCGACCCGCAGCCCCCGGCGCCCCTCACTCCCGACCCGCAGCCCCCGGCGCCCCCCACTCCCGACCCGCAGCCCCCGGCGCCCCTCACTCCCGACCCGCAGCCTCCGGCGCCCCTCACTCCCGACCCGCAGCCCTCCGCGCCCCTCACTCCCGACCCGCAGCCCCCCGCGCCCCTCACTCCCGACCCGCAGCCCCCGGCGCCCCTCACTCCCGACCTGCAGCCCCGCCGGTGCCCCCGACTCCCGACCCGCAGCCCCCGGCGCCCCTCACTCCCGACCCGCAGCCCCCGGTGCCCCTCACTCCCGACCCGCAGCCCCCGGCCCCGCCGGTGCCCCTCACTCCCGATCCGCAGCCCCCGGCGCCCCCCACTCCCGACCCGCAGCCCCCGGCGACCCTCACTCCCGACCCGCAGCCCCCAGTGCCCCCCACTCCCGACCCGCAGCCCCCGGCGCCCCTCACTCCCGACCCGCAGCCCCCGGTGCCCCTCACTCCCGACCCGCAGCCCCCCCAGCCCCGCCGGTGCCCCCCACTCCCGACCCACTGCTCGGTGTGGGGCAGGGACAGGGGACCCTGATCAGCCCCCCGGGGCCCGTCTCTCCCCCCAGGACGTGAGGAGACGGCGATGGAGACGCTGAGATCCCTGCTCCGCCGTGCGGTACGGCCCGGGTTCGAATCCTGCCCCCGCTCCCCGGGGGGGCTGGGAGAGACACCCCCCCCAGGACATGTCCCCCGCCCACCCAACTCACAACCCCCCCTGCCAGCCCTGCCCCCTCCCCCGCTCCGCCGGTGCCCCTCACTCCCGACCCGCAGCCCCCCAGCCCCACCGGCGCCCCCCACTCCTGACCCGCAGCCCCCCAGCTCCGCCGGTGCCCCTCACTCCCGACCCGCAGCCCCCCAGCTCCGCCGGTGCCCCTCACTCCCGACCCGCAGCCCCCCAGCTCCGCCGGTGCCCCTGACTCCCGACCCGCAGCCCCCCAGCTCCGCCGGTGCCCCTCACTCCCGACCCGCAGCCCCCCCAGCTCCGCCGGTGCCCCTCACTCCCGACCCGCAGCCCCCCAGCTCCGCCGGCGCCCCTCACTCCCGACCCGCAGCCCCCCCAGCCCCGCCGGTGCCCCTCACTCCCGACCCGCAGCCCCCCCAGCCCCGCCGGTGCCCCTCACTCCCGACCCGCAGCCCCCCCAGCCCCGCCGGTGCCCCTCACTCCCGACCCGCAGCCCCCCCCAGCCCCGCCGGTGCCCCTCACTCCCGACCCGCAGCCCCCCAGCCCCGCCTGACCCCCGTCTCCCCCCAGGGCGCCGCGCGGCCCGGCCGTGGGTCCTACACCATCTACCGGAACGCGGAGGGGCCGGGCGGGGAGGGGGCCGGGGCCCTGGAGCTGAAGGCGGCCGAGGGGGCGGAGCCGACGCTGGCCGGGGACATGGCCGCCCTGGTGACCCCCGGCCCCCGGGGCCGGACCAAGGCCCTGACCTACGTGGTGCTGAGCGCCCTGCTCATCTTCACCGTGGGTAAGCCCCGCCCCTCGGGCCGCAAGCCCCGCCCCTCGGGCCGCAAGCCCCGCCCCTCGGGCCGCAAGCCCCGCCCCACAGCCCAGAGCGCCGCCCTCTGGGTGGATAGCCCCGCCCCCTGGGCTCACAGCCCCGCCCCTGTCCTGATAGTCCCGCCCCCTGGGCTCAAAGCCCCGCCCCCTGTCCTGATAGCCCCGCCCCCTGGGCTAACAGCCCCGCCCCCTGTCCTGATTGCCCCGCCCCTGTCCTGATTGCCCCGCCCCCTGGGCTCACTGCCCCGCCCCCTGGGCTCACTGCCCCGCCCCCTGGGCTCACTGCCCCGCCCCCTGTCCTGATAGCCCCGCCCCCTCCCCGTGCAGCGTTCCTGTTGGGCTACGTAGCCCTGCGGGGCACTTGCCCGTCGTGCGCCGGGCTCCGGGGCGACCTGCTGGCCGTGGCGAGCGACGAGGGGGGGCCCGAGGGGGGGCCCGAGGAGCCGCCGGGGCCGGGGCCCCCCCTCTACTGGGCCGACCTGAAGGAAATGTTCCAGAAATACCTGCGGGAGGAGACCATCGAGAGCACCATCCGGTGAGACCCCCCCGGACCCCCAGAGCCCCCTGCCCCACAGAGAGCCCCACAGCCCCCCCAGAGGCCCCCGCCCCCCGCCCCCCGGAGAGCCCCCGGAGACCCCCCCGGCCCTCCAGAGCCCCCCGCCCCACGGAGAGCCCCACAGCCCCCCCAGAGCCCCCCACCCCATGGAGAGACCCCCGGCCCCCCAGAGCCCCCTGCCCCCCGGAGAACCCCCCCAGCCCCCCCAGAGGCCCCCGCCCCCCCCACCCCACAGAGAGCCCCCCGGCCCCCCCCAGAGCCCCCTGCCCCACGGAGACCCCCCCGGCCCCCCAGAGTCCCCCACCCCATGGAGAACCCCCCGGCCCCCCAGAGACCCCCGCCCCCCGGAGAACCCCCACAGCCCCCCCAGAGGCCCCCGCCCCCCCCGCCCCCCAGAGAACCCCCCGCCCCACAGAGAGCCCCCCAGCCCCCCCAGAGATCCCCCACCCCACGGAGACCCCCATGTTTCCACAGATCCTCCCACTGGGACCCTCTGCCCCATGGAGAAGTCCACCCCACAGATCTCCAGAGACCCCCCCTCACCCCCTCCCAGCACAGGGTCCCCCTCTTCCCCGAGACCCCAAATCCCCCCCAGGACCCCGCCACCTTCCATACACTGGGGAACCCCCCTCCCCAATTGACCCAGCCCAACGAGAGGGGGGGAGGTTCGGGGAGGGGGGGTCGTCTGGGCCCTGCTGCCCCCTGACCCTTCCCCTCTTCTCTCCCCCCCCCCGGCCAGGTGGGTCAGCGAGGGCCCCCACCCCCCCGGCTCCCCCCGCATGGACGCCCTGACCCACAAGGTGCTGGAGAGTTTCACCTCGTACGGGCTGGACCGGGCCTGGACCGACTCCCATTACGTGGGGCTGCAGCGTCCGGACAGGTCGGGGGGCAGGGACCCCCGGGGGGGAGGGAAATGGGGGAGGGGGCGGGGACCCCAGGGGGGGGAGATGGGGGGGAGCCGGCGGGGAGGGGGCCCCATGGGGACAGGGGGATGAGGCACCCGGGGGTTGGGGGGGCTGGGCTGGGATCTGACCCCCCCCTTCTCCCCCAGGCTGAACCCCAACTTCCTGCACCTGCTGGACCCCCAGGGGGGGGTCCTGGAGAAACTGCCCCTGGAGGACCCCGAGATGTACTGTCCCTACAGCGCCCATGGCAACGCCACGGTAACAACCCCCCGCCCGGCAACGCCCCGCCTCCCCCGGGTACCGCCCCTACAGCGCCCACGGCAACGCCACGGTAACAACCCCCCGCCCGGCAACGCCCCACCTCCCCCGGGTACGGTCCCTACAGCGCCCACGGCAACGCCACGGTAACAACCCCTCAGCAATGCCCCACCTCCCCCGGGTACCACCCCTACAGCGCCCCCAGCAACGCCACGGTAACAACCCCCCCGGCAACGCCCCGCTTCCCCCGGGTACCGTCTCACAGCGCCCCCGGCAACGCCACGGTAACAATCCCCCAGCAACGCCCCGCCTCCCCTGGGTACTGCCCATACAGCACCCCCGGCAACGCCACAGTAACAACCCCCCCGGCAACGCCCCGCCTCCCCCGGGTACCGCCTCACAGCACCCCCACCAACACCATGGTAACGCCCCCCACGGGCAACGCCCTGCCTCCCCTGGGTAGTGTCCCTACAGCGCCCATGGCAATGCCACGGTAACAACCCCCCACCCGGCAACGCCCCACCTCCCCTGGGTACTGTCCCTACAGCGCCCCTGGCAACGCCACGGTAACAACCCCCCCCCGGCAAAGCCCCGCCTCCCCTGGGTACCGCCTCACAGTGCCCCCGGCAATGCCACGGTAACAACCCCCCGGCAACGCCCCGCCTCCCCCGGGTACCGCCCCTACAGCGCCCCCGGCAATGCCACGGTAACAACCCCCCGGCAACGCCCCGCCTCCCCCGGGTACCGCCTCACAGCGCCCCTGGCAATGCCACGGTAACAATCCCCTGGCAAGGCCCCGCCTCCCCCGGGTACTGCCCCTACAGCACCCCCGGCAACGCCACGGTAACAACCCCCCTGGCAACGCCCCGCCTCCCCCGGGTACTGCCCCTACAGCACCCCCGGCAACGCCACGGTAACAATCCCCCTGGCAACGCCCCGCCTCCCCTGGGTACTGCCCCTACAGCACCCCCGGCAACGCCACGGTAACAATCCCCCAGCAACGCCCCGCCTCCCCTGGGTACTTCCCCTACAGCACCCCCGGCAACGCCACGGTAACAACCCCCTGGCAACGCCCCGCCTCCCCCGGGTACCGCCCCTACAGTGCCCCCGGCAACGCCACGGTAACAACCCCCCCGGCAACGCCCCCCCTCCCCCGGGTACCGCCCCTACAGCACCCCCGGCAACGCCACGGTAACACCTCCACTCCCCTCACGCCCCCATCCTCACTCTGGGGGTGCTGGTTTTGGGGGTGTCCCCCTACTCTGAACCCCATCTTTCTCCCCAGGGGGGGCTGGTCTACGCCAATTACGGGCGCCAGGAGGATTTCGAGGTCCTGGGACAGCAGGGGGTGAAACCCCAGGGCCAGCTGGTCATCGTCCGGGTGGGACAGATCAGCTACGCGGAGAAGGTGCGCCCGGACGCCTGGGTTCTCTCCCCGGCTCTGGGAGGGGAGTGGGGGCTGGTGGGTCAGAGCAGGGGGGGCTGGGAGCCCGGACGCCTGGGTTCTCTCCCTGGCTCTGGGAGGGGAGTGGGGGCTGGTGGGTCAGAGCAGGGGGGGCTGGGAGCCAGGACTCCTGGGTTCTCTCCCCGGCTCTGGGAGGGGAGTGGGGGCTGGTGGTTAGAGCAGGGGGGGCTGGGAGCCCGGACTCCTGGGTTCTCCCCCCGGCTCTGGGAGGGGAGTGGGGGCTGGTGGGTCAGAGCAGGGGGGGCTGGGAGCCAGGACTCCTGGGTTCTCTCCCCGGCTCTGGGAGGGGAGTGGGGGCTGGGGTTAGAGCAGGGGGTGGCTGGGAGCCCGGACTCCTGGGTTCTCTCCCCGGCTCTGGGAGGGGAGTGGGGGCTGGTGGTTAGAGCAGGGGGGGCTGGGAGCCAGGACTCCTGGGTTCTCTCCCCGGCTCTGGGAGGGGAGTGGGGGCTGGTGGGTCAGAGCAGGGGGGGCTGGGAGCCAGGACTCCTGGGTTCTCTCCCCGGCTCTGGGAGGGGAGTGGGGGCTGGTGGTTAGAGCAGGGGGGGCTGGGAGCCAGGACTCCTGGGTTCTCTCCCCGGCTCTGGGAGGGGAGTGGGGGCTGGTGGGTCAGAGCAGGGGGGGCTGGGAGCCAGGACTCCTGGGTTCTCTCCCCGGCTCTGGGAGGGGAGTGGGGGCTGGTGGTTAGAGCAGGGGGGGCTGGGAGCCAGGACTCCTGGGTTCTCTCCCCGGCTCTGGGAGGGGAGTGGGGGCTGGTGGTTAGAGCAGGGGGGGCTGGGAGCCAGGACTCCTGGGTTCTCTCCCCGGCTCTGGGAGGGGAGTGGGGGCTGGTGGTTAGAGCAGGGGGGGCTGGGAGCCAGGACTCCTGGGTTCTCTCCCCGGCTCTGGGAGGGGAGTGGGGGCTGGTGGTTAGAGCAGGGGGGGCTGGGAGCCAGGACTCCTGGGTTCTCTCCCCGGCTCTGGGAGGGGAGTGGGGGCTGGTGGGTCAGAGCAGGGGGGGGCTGGGAGCCCGGACTCCTGGGTTCTCTCCTTTCCTGCAGGTGGCGAACGCAGACGCTGCGCGGGCCCGGGGGGTGCTGATCTACCCTGACCCCTGGGACATCCCCCAGGATCCCCGCAAAGAGGGGCTCTCGGGAACCGGGCGGTTTACGGACACGTGAGTGCCGGCGCGCGGGGAGGGGCGAGGGGGGGGGGGTCTGCGTGGGATGCAGCCGGGGCGGGGGGCAGAGACCCAGGAAGGGGGGAAGGGATGGGGGGGTGCCGGGGACTGGAGGAGCCCAAAGATTAACGGGGGGGGGGGGCTTCCAAACTGGCTAACTGATTGGATCTCTGTAGGTACCTGGGCCGTCACACTCGCGGTGGGGGGGGGGTCCCGGGTCCCGCTGTCTCCCCCTCTTTCTCCGCGGCCTGGAAGCGAGGGAGACGAGTTCAGTGGGGCGGCGGGGCGGGCGCCGCCTCCGTCCCTCACCCTCCGTCTCTGCCCCCCTTCCCCACAGGTTCACATGGGGACCGGCGATCCCTATACCCCCCGGCTTCCCCTCCTTCAACCACACCCAGTTCCCCCCCATCCAGTCCTCGGGGCTCCCCCGCATCCCGGCCCACCCCATCAGCGCCGGGACGGCCACCCGTCTCCTCAGGTAAGCGGGGGGGGGGGGGACGGACCAGGACTCCTGGGTTCTCTCCCCGGCTCTGGGAGGGGAGTGGGGGCTGGTGGGTTAGAGCAGGGGGGGCTGGGAGCCAGGACTCCTGGGTTCTCTCCCCGGCTCTGGAAGGGGAGTGGGGGCTGGTGGGTCAGAGCAGGGGGGGCTGGGAGCCAGGACTCCTGGGTTCTCTCCCTGGCTCTGGAAGTGGAGTGGGGACTGGTGGGTTAGAGCAGGGGGGGCTGGAAGCCAGGACTCCTGGGTTCTCTCCCCGGCTCTGGGAGGGGAGTGGGGACTGGTGGGTTAGAGCAGGGGGGGGCTGGAAGCCAGGACTCCTGGGTTCTCTCCCCGGCTCTGGGAGGGGAGTGGGGGCTGGTGGGTTGGAGCAGGGGGGGCTGGGAGCCCGGACTCCTGGGTTCTCTCCCCGGCTCTGGGAGGGGAGTGGGGGCTGGTGGGTTGGAGCAGGGGGGGCTGGGAGCCCGGACTCCTGGGTTCTCTCCCCGGCTCTGGGAGGGCAGTGGGGGCTGGGGGGTTAGAGCAGGGGGGGCTGGGAGCCCGGACTCCTGGGTTCTCTCCCCGGCTCTGGGATGGTCTGACCCCCCTCTCATGCCTCCCCAGTCAGCTGACAGGGCTGGCCGCCCCCCGGGACTGGAAGGGCCCGCCTGGCCGAGGTCCCCTATCGCCTCGGCCCCGGGGACCCAGGCGTCCGGGTGCACCTCCAGGTGAACAACGTCAAGACCTCGACCGTGATCAGTAACGTCTTCGGCTGCATCGAGGGGCGGTTTGAACCAGGTGAGGCCGGGGGGGGGGAGTGGGGCAGGGGATTTGGGGGGGGGGTGGAGAGCAGGGTGAGAATTGAGGTGGGGGACAGACAGGGGTCTGGGCTGGGGGGTGGGTTGGGTGCTAGGGGGGCACAGAGAGGTGGGGGGATGGCCCTGGGGAGGAGGCAGTGGGGCAGAGAGGGGGGTGAGGGGAAGCTGTGACGTGTGGGGCTGTCGCGGGGGGGGGGTTTCTCTCCCCCTCACTTTGGCTCCGCCCCCCACCCCACAGATCACTACGTCATCGTGGGGGCTCAGCGGGACGCTCTGGGCCCGGGGGCGGCCGGCTCGGGGGTGGGCTCAGCCCTGCTGCTGGAGCTCGCCCGGACCTTCTCCGCCATGGTGCGGAACGGTAAGGGGGCAGAGGGCGGGGCTAACAGAGGGGGCGGGGCTAGCAGAGGGGCGGGGCTAGCAGAGGGGGCGGGGCTGGCTCCCTTGTCATGCCCCCACTGGCCACCAGGTGGGGACCTCGCTCAGAGGGGAATATTCATCAGCCTGATGAAAAAGATGGCCGCCTTAAAGGGGCATGGTTCGTCGAGGGGCGGGGCTAGCAGAGGGGGCGGGGCTGGCTGCCTTGTCATGCCCCCACTGGCCACAAGGTGGCGACCTCGCTCAGAGGGGAATATTCATCAGCCTGGTGGAAAAGATGGCCGCCTTAAAGGGGCATGAAGCTCTGGGGGGGGGGTCCTCAGGACTCCTGGGTTCTCACGGTGTGGGGGGGGGATCTGCCCCCCACCCCTCAGTCGATTTCCCTTCCCAGGCTTCCAGCTGCGCCGGACTTTGCTCTTCGCCAGCTGGGACGCGGAAGACTTCGGCCGGGTCGGCTCCACCGAATGGCTGGAGGTAACCCGGACGCCTGGGTCCCCACTGCGGGGCGGGGGGGGGGACGGGGGGGGAGTTCCTGCCTAGAGGGGCCCAGCCGTCCCGCCCACTCCCCCCAGCCAAAACACAGCTCTGGGAGGGGAGTGGGGGGCTGTTAAGTTAGACTGGGGGGCTGGGAGCCAGGACTCCTGGGTTCTCTCCCCGGCTCTGGGAGGGGAGGGGGGGCTGGTGGGTTAGAGCAGGGGGGGGTTGGGAGCCAGGACTCCTGGGTTCTCTCCCCGGCTCTGGGAGGGGAGTGGGGGGCTGGGGGGTTAGAGCAGGGGGGGCTGGGAGCCCGGACTCCTGGGTTCTCTCCCCGGCTCTGGGAGGGGAGTGGGGGCTGGTGGGTTAGAGCAGGGGGGGCTGGGAGCCAGGACTCCTGGGTTCTCTCCCCGGCTCTGGGAGGAGAGTGGGGGGCTGGTGGGTCAGAGCAGGGGGGGCTGGGAGCCAGGACTCCTGGGTTCTCTCCCCGGCTCTGGGAGGGGAGTGGGGGCTGGTGGGTCAGAGCAGGGGGGGCTGGGAGCCAGGACTCCTGGGTTCTCTCCCCGGCCGTCAGAAGGCTCTGGGCTCCCCCTGGTGGTAAGATGGGGGAATCACAACTCCCATCACCGATGAGTTGGGGGGCTGATGACTTTGGATCCACCCCACAACTTACCCCCCCCCCCCGAACTTCCCGTCCTGACCAGGGGTATCTCACCATGATGCACCTCAAAGCCGTGGCCTACATCAGCCTGGACAACGCGGTGGTTAGGTACGTGACGGGGCGGGGCCCGGACTCCTGGGTTCTCTCCCCGGCTCTGGGAGGGGAGTGGGGGCTGGTGGGTTAAGGGAGGCGCTGTCTGCCTCAGTTTCCCCTCTCCATTATAAAGGTAACTCGTCCGTGAGAGGGGAGTGACTCCGGGCTTGGGGCTCAGCCCGTGGGGGATGGGGGGGATGGGCATGTCACCCCCCAAAAACGTGGGGGTGGGAATCGCGGTTCCACCACTGGACCCCCCCACACACACCCCCTGACCGGTTTCTCTTCCCTCCGCCGAACGTCAGGAGATGACAAATTCCACGCCAAGACCAGCCCCCTGCTCACCGGCCTCATCGAACACATCCTCAAACAGGTGAGGGGCAGCCCCGGACGCCTGGGTTCCCTCCCCGGCTCTGGGAGGGGAGTGGGGGGCTGGTGGGTGAGAGCAGGGGGGGCTGGGAGCCAGGACTCCTGGGTTCTCTCCCCGGCTCTGGGAGGGGAGTGGGGGCTGGTGGGTGAGAGCAGGGGGGGCTGGGAGCCCGGACGCCTGGGTTCTCTCCCCGGCTCTGGGAGGGGAGTGGGGGCTGGTGGTTGGAGCAGGGGGGGGCTGGGAGCCCGGACTCCTGGGTTCTCTCCCCGGTTCTGGGAGGGGAGTGGGGGCTGGTGGGTCAGAGCGGGGCCAGGACTCCTGGGTTCTCTCCCCGGCTCTGGGAGGGGAGTGGGGGCTGGTGGGTCAGAGCAGGGGGGCTGGGAGCCAGGACTCCTGGGTTCTCTCCCCGGCTCTGGAGGGGAGTGGGGGCTGGTGGGTTAGAGCAGGGGGGGCTGGGAGCCAGGACTCCTGGGTTCTCTCCCCAGCTCTGGGAGGGGAGTGGGGGCTGGGGGGTCGGAGCAGGGGGGGCTGGGAGCCAGGACTCCTGGGTTCTCTCCCCGGCTCTGGGAGGGAGTGGGGGCTGGTGGGTTAGAGCAGGGGGGGGGTGTCAAGGGCCATATTTGCCCCTCTGAGGGTGAAAGGTCGGGGGTTAGAGTTCAAAGGTCACCTGTGACCCCCCCCCCCCGCAGGTCGACAGCCCGAACCGCAGCGGGCAGAGTCTCTATGAGCAGGTGACGTTCCCGGACCGGCACTGGGCCAGCGAGGTGTAAGTGGGGCGCGACCCCCCCCCGGGGCAAGGGCGACCTTTCACCTCTGACCCCCACCTTGTGACCCCGCCATGACCCTTCCCTTCCGACCCTTCACCTCTGAACTTCATGCTCTCTGACCTTTGCTGACCCCGCCCCCTTTCCACCCCTGGCCCCGCCCCATTTCTGTGCTGGCCCCGCCCCTGGTGCCGGACTCACACCCCCCCCCCCCGGCGCCCCCTGGGGTCGTGTCCGACTCCGCCCCACGTTGTTGTCCCCCTGATCCCGCCCCCCCCCCCCCAGCCCCATACACTGCCGTGGGGGGGGACAGATCTGCCCCCCCAGTTCTTGCTCGCCTGGGGAAGGCTTTGGGGGGCAGCCCCGGGAGGGATAATGGGGGGAACCCGCAGCCCCCCCCCCTTCTCCCTGACTCTCATCCTGGCTTTGCCCCCCCCGTCCCCCCAGGATCCGGCCCCTCTCCATGGAGAGCAGCACGTACCCCTTCACCGCCTTCGCGGGGTCCCGGCCGTGGAGTTCTCCTTCGTCGAGGTGAGACCCCCCCGGCCCCCCTCCCGACCCACAGCCCCCCCGGCCCCCCCTCCCGACCCACAGCCCCCCCCGCGCCCCCACTGCCGACCCACAGCCCCCCCCCCGGCCCACCACTCCCGACCACAGCCCCCCAGCGCCCCCCCTCCCGACCCCACAGCGCCCCAGTGCCCCCCACTGCCGACCCACAGCCCCCCCCGGCCCCCCCTCCCGACCCACAGCGCCCCCAGCACCCCCCACTGCCGACCCACAGCCCCCCCAGCGCCCCCCTCCCGACCCACAGCCCCCCAGCGCCCCCCACTCCCGACCCACAGCCCCCCCCGGCCCCTCACTCCCGACCCACAGCCCCCCCAGCGCCCCCAGCGCCCCCCCCTCCCGACCCACAGCCCCCCAGTGCCCCCCACTGCCGACCTGTCACGGAGCGCCCGGGCGATGGTCTGGAACCGCTCCCTAGGAAGCCAGACCGGACTCCGGGTGGAGGGCCCCTTCTCCGTACACAGCCTGTGTCCCAGGCCAGGAGCTTAGGGGTCCCCACTTCCACCTTCCTGGGTCTGTCCTCGGAGCATTCAGCACCTTCTGCCCCTCCGTGTGCTTCCCCCAGCAAGCCCGCCTGGGCGGGGTCCTGGGGGAGCCCTGGGTTCTGCACCCCAAATCCACAGTCAGACGTGACTGTCAGCCAGCCAGCAGAATAGACGGTTTATTTGAGATGTCAGGAACACCATCCAACTCACAGCTTCGCAGTCCAAACAGGGTCCCTCAGTCAGGCCTTTCTGGGAAGCAGGAGGTGAGACCCAGATTCTGGGCTCCTGCTTCTTTCCCAGGTTTATTCGATGACTTTCATCTGGTCCAACACAGACCATGCAGCGAGCGAGCGTGAGCCCTCCGCTGGATCCATCGAAGAGGAGAGAAGCCAGAGAGCCACAATGGCTTCTCTCCCTCTTTCCAGCTAGCCCCAGACCCAGACTGACTACTCCCTCTAGCCACTTCCTGCTCCTTTGTTCCTTTCCCGGGCTTCAGGTGTTACCTGACCTCCCTCCCCCCACCTGGGTCAGGTTACAGCTTCCAGGATGCACAGAGGGGAGGGCGTTGCCTCCTTGCTTCAGCATTAGCCCCTATCCCTCACATAGACTGTCAAGAAATGCATAGGGGAAACTGAGGCACACACACACAGTACTCCCACTTCGTCACACGACCCACAGCCCCCCCGGCCCCCCACTGCCGACCCACAGCCCCCCCAGCGCCCCCCACTCCGACCCACAGCCCCCCCCGGCCCCCCCCTCCCGACCCACAGCGCCCCCCACTGCCGACCCCCAGCCCCCCCAGCGCCCCCAGCGCCCCCACTCCCGACCCACAGCCCCTTCCAGACCCCCACTCCCGACCCACAGCCCCCCAGCGCCCCCCCACTGCCGACCCACAGCCCCCCCGGCCCCCCCTCCCGACCCACAGCGCCCCAGCGCCCCCCACTGCCGACCCCCAGCCCCCCCAGCGCCCCCCACTCCCGACCCACAGCCCCCCCAGCCCCCCCGCACCCCCCCTCCCGACCCCCAGCCCCCCCGCGCCCCCCACTGCCGACCCACAGCCCCCCCAGCGCCCCCACTCCCGACCCACAGCCCCCCCGGCCCCCCTCCCGACCCACAGCGCCCCCCAGCGCCCCCCACTGCCGACCCACAGCCCCCCCAGCGCCCCAGCGCCCCCACTCCCGACCCACAGCCCCTTCCAGACCCCCCCAGTGCCCCCACTCCCGACCCACAGCCCCCCCAGCGCCCCCCACTGCCGACCCACAGCCCCCCCCGGCCCCCCTCCCGACCCACAGCCCCCCCAGCGCCCCCCCTCCCGACCCCCAGCCCCCCCAGCGCCCCCCACTGCCGACCCCAGCCCCCCCAGCGCCCCCCACTGCCGACCCACAGCCCCCTTCCAGCCCCCCCAGCGCCCCCCACTGCCGACCCACAGCCCCCTTCCAGCCCCCCCAGCGCCCCCCCACTGCCGACCCACAGCTCCCCCAGCGCCCCCCACTCCCGACCCACAGCCCCCTTCCAGCCCCCCCAGCGCCCTCCACTCCGACCTGCAGCCCCTTCCAGCCCCCCAGCGCCCCCCACTGCCGACCCACAGCCCCCTTCCAGCCCCCCCCAGCGCCCCCCACTCCCGACCTGCAGCCCCTGCCCCCCATTGTTACCCCCAACAAATTTCCCTATCCCTTCCACACTATAGGACGCCCCCCCTCACCCAATTCCTGGGGCTCAGGGCACCTCGTCCTGCGGGTTGGCGGGATCGGAAAGAGCCCCCCCCCCCCCCCCCCGGTCACATCCTCCCCTCCACCGACGGACGAGTCCCCAAACCAGCCGAACTCACCCGCCGGGCCCCCGGGGTGACGCTCCCCCGTCCCGGGACAGGCGGGCGGGACGCCCCGGATCTCAGCGGCTCCGCGTCCAGAAGGTCCCGGCGGCTCTTCCCTAGGGGGGGGTCTTGGGGGGGGCGCGAGTCCTTCTCCTGGGGGGGGGGGTCCCCCGTGTCTCCTTCCCATCGTCTTCCTCTCCCGCTCTCCTGCTGGGACCCCAGTTTAGACCATGAAACTTGACTAGTTCGGACCCCTTCGCTTAGGATCATTTTACTAACGAACCGCAATCAAATTACCTGCCCCCCCCCTTCATCGATTCACCCCCCCCCAAAGTTAACGACACGGCGGAGAGAGACAATTACCCCCCACGCCCCGTCTCGGACAAGGGGACTTGGGGCACCTCGGAGACGAACCCGCTTCCCCCCCCCCCGGCCGCTCTGGGGGGGGCTACGGCCCCACTTCGTCAGATGCGCCCCCCCACCCCGAACGCCCGGGTCCGTCTCTGGGGCGGCCTACAGGCGAACGCGGCTGCGAAGCGGAAACAATCGGGCGGGGGGGCGGGGGGGATTTCACGTTGTTCGTTTCTTGCCGGACGGTTTTCGGGGGGGGGGGGCTTCGGTCGGGGCAACCGTCAAAACGCCCCCCCCGCCCCCCCCCCCGCAGGACGCCCGGCCCTACCCCTTCCTGCGCACCCAGGACGACACCTACGACCACCTCACGGGCTGCTCTTCGGGCGCCTGCCGGCCGTGGCCAAGGCCGTGGCCGAGGTGGCGGGGCAGCTGCTCATCCGCCTGACCCACGACCACCTCCTGCCCCTGGATTTCGGGGCCTACGGGGACGTTCTCCTGCAGGAGATCGCCCAGCTCAACCCCTACAGCGGGGAGCTCAAGGTAGGGGGGGGCTGGGCGGATCCGCGGAGCGCGGAAGAGGGGGGCCCGCGCCGCTGAGCCCTCCCCCCTCCCCCAGAGCCGCGGCCTGACCCTGCAGTGGCTGTACTCGGCCCGGGGCGACTACGGGCGGGCGGTGGAGAAGCTCCGGCGGGACATCTACGGCTCGGAGGCGAGGAACGAGCGGCTCAACCGCATGCACAACACCCGCATCATGAGGGTGAGACGGCGGCGGGGGGGCCTGGCGGGGAGGAGGGGGGGGGGTCCCGGCTCCGCTAACCGCCCCTCTTGCCTCCCCCCCGCCAGGTGGAGTTCGACTTCCTGTCCCCTACGTGGCGGCCACGGAGACCCCCTTCCGGCACGTGCTGCAGGGCCGGGGCCCCCACACGCTGGGGGCGCTGCGGGCGCAGCTGCGGGGGCTGCGGGAGGCGCCGGGGGCCTTCGACGAGGGGGGGTTCCGGCGCCAGCTCGCCCTGGCCACCTGGACCCTGCAGGGGGCGGCGAACGCGCTGAGCGGGGAGGTCTGGGACGTCGACATCAACTTCTGAGCCCCCCCCCCAGGGACCCCGCCTTTCTCCTCCCCCCCCAGATCTGCACCCAAGGGACCCTGCCTTTCTCCCCCCCCCCAGATCTGCACCCAAGGGACCCTGCCTTTCTCCTCCCCCCAGATCTGCACCCAAGGGACCTGCCTTTCTCCTCCCCCCAGATCTGCACCCAGGGACCCTGCCTTTCTCCCCCCCCCCCAGATCTGCACCCAAGGGACCCTGCCTTTCTCCCCCCCCCCCAGATCTGCACCAGGACCTGCCTTCTCCCCCCCCCCAGATCTGCACCCAAGGGACCCTGCCTTTCTCCCCCCCCCAGATCTGCACCCAAGGGACCCTGCCTTTCTCCTCCCCCCCCAGATCTGCACCCAAGGGACCCCGCCTTTCTCCTCCCCCCCCAGATCTGCACCCAAGGGACCCTGCCTTTCTCCTCCCCCCCCCAGATCTGCACCCAAGGGACCCTGCCTTTCTCCTCCCCCCCCCAGATCTGCACCCAAGGGACCCTGCCTTTCTCCTCCCCCCCCCAGATCTGCACCCAAGGGACCCTGCCTTTCTCCTCCCCCCCCCAGATCTGCACCCAAGGGACCCTGCCTTTCTCCTCCCCCCCCCAGATCTGCACCCAAGGGACCCTGCCTTTCTCCCCCCCCCAGATCTGCACCCAAGGGACCCTGCCTTTCTCCTCCCCCCCAGATCTGCACCCAAGGGACCCTGCCTTTCTCCTCCCCCCCCCAGATCTGCACCCAAGGGACCCTGCCTTTCTCCCCCCCCCAGATCTGCACCCAAGGGACCCCGGCTTTCTCCTCCCCCCCCAGATCTGCACCCAAGGGACCCCGCCTTTCTCCTCCCCCCCCAGATCTGCACCCAAGGGACCCTGCCTTTCTCCTCCCCCCACCCAGATCTGCACCCAAGGGACCCTGCCTTTCTCCTCCCCCCCCAGATCTGCACCCAAGGGACCCTGCCTTTCTCCTCCCCCCCCAGATCTGCACCCAAGGGACCCTGCCTTTCTCCTCCCCCCCCCAGATCTGCACCCAAGGGACCCTGCCTTTCTCCTCCCCCCCCCAGATCTGCACCCAAGGGACCCTGCCTTTCTCCCCCCCCCCCAGATCTGCACCCAAGGGACCCTGCCTTTCTCCCCCCCCCCCAGATCTGCACCCAAGGGACCCTGCCTTTCTCCTCCCCCCCCAGATCTGCACCCAAGGGTCCCTGCCTTTCTCCTCCCCCCCCAGATCTGCACCCAAGGGACCCTGCCTTTCTCCTCCCCCCCCAGATCTGCACCCAAGGGACCCTGCCTTTCTCCTCCCCCCCCCAGATCTGCACCCAAGGGACCCTGCCTTTCTCCTCCCCCCCCAGATCTGCACGCAAGGGACCCTGCCTTTCTCCCCCCCCCCAGATCTGCACCCAAGGGACCCTGCCTTTCTCCTCCCCCCCCCAGATCTGCACCCAAGGGACCCTGCCTTTCTCCCCCCCCCCCAGATCTGCACGCAAGGGACCCTGCCTTTCTCCCCCCCCCAGATCTGCACCCAAGGGACCCTGCCTTTCTCCTCCCCCCCCCAGATCTGCACCCAAGGGACCCTGCCTTTCTCCCCCGCCCCCAGATCTGCACCCAAGGGACCCTGCCTTTCTCCTCCCCCCCCAGATCTGCACCCAAGGGACCCTGCCTTTCTCCCCCCCCCAGATCTGCACCCAAGGGACCCTGCCTTTCTCCTCCCCCCCCAGATCTGCACGCAAGGGACCCTGCCTTTCTCCCCCCCCCCAGATCTGCACCCAAGGGACCCTGCCTTTCTCCTCCCCCCCCCAGATCTGCACCCAAGGGACCCTGCCTTTCTCCCCCCCCCCCAGATCTGCACCCAAGGGACCCTGCCTTTCTCCTCCCCCCCCAGATCTGCACCCAAGGGACCCTGCCTTTCTCCCCCCCCCCAGATCTGCACCCAAGGGACCCTGCCTTTCTCCTCCCCCCCCCAGATCTGCACCCAAGGGTCTCCCCTTTCTCCCCCCCCCCAGATCTGCACCCAAGGGTCTCCCCTTCCTCCGCCCCCCCAGCCCTGCTGCCCCCCCCCATTAATTTATCAGTGGCAGCGCCCACTATAAATGGTTTCGTTTATTGCTAGGCGATAGATTTAACCCTTCGTTGGAAGCACCAGCTTCTATACCCCGCCCTGGGACCAATGGGCCCGCGGCATCCCCGGCAACCAATCACAGCCCGGCTCCCCCCTCCCCCCAAATCCACACAGAGCAGCCCCTGGAGCCAGGACTCCTGGGTTCTCTCCCTGGCTCTGGGAGGGGAGTGGGGGTTGGGGGGTTAGAGCAGGGGGGGCTGGGAGCCCGGACGCCTGGGTTCTTTCCCGACCTCTCCACCTAGCCTCTCTGTGCGCCTGATGTTGGGGGGGGGTCCCCTCGAGCCAGGGCGAGCTGGGCAGGTGCCCGTCCCCATTCTGCCCCCCCCCCCGTCCCCCGAAAGCTCAATAAAAATGGATGCTGCACCTGCCTGTGTCTATTTCCTGGGGGTCCCCCCCAGACCCTGACTCCCCCCAACCCCCAGGAATCAGCAGGAATCCCAGGGGGGGCGGTTCATAAGGGGGAGGGGCTTATGGCTCCCCACAGGGGGAGGGGCTTACGGTTCTCTGGCTTCTGCCCTCCCCCCAAGGGGAGGGCCAGCCTGGATTTGACCCCACCCCTCACTATGGGCGTTTGACCCCTATGGAAAAGCCCCACCCCTCACTTGGGCACAGGGGTCGCCTCTCTCAGGCCCCGCCCCTGTGGCGCTCAGGACCCATCCCCCACCAGGATGGGAGGAGCTTATGGACCTGGCTCCGCCCCTGTTTCAGACACACACCGCCCCCCCGGAAAGGGCGGGGCCGAGAGCCGTGGGCGGAGCTTCTCGGATGGTGTGGAGGACCCAGTCCCTCCTGGTGGTCCCGCCACCGTGGGGTGGGGGGGCTTCGTGCGTCTGCTTGTGGAAATCCTCAGGGGCCCCCACGACAAGGGGTTGATCGGCAGGTCGCCGAGAACATGACAGTGCGCAGTGGGGGTGGGGGGGGGAGTCAGGACTCCTGGGTTCTCTCCCCGGCTCTGGGAGGGGAGTGGGGGCTGGTGGGTCAGAGCAGGGGGGGCTGGGAGCCAGGATTCCTGGGTTCTCTCCCCGGCTCTGGGAGGGTGGTGGGGGCTGCTGGGTCGGAGCAGGGGGGGCTGGGAGCCAGGACTCCTGGGTTCTCTCCCCGGCTCTGGGAGGGGAGTGGGGGCTGGTGGGTTAGAGCAGTGGGGGGGGGTCAGGACTCCTGGGTTCTCTCCCTGGCTCTGGGAGGGGAGTGGGGGCTGGTGGGTCAGAGCAGGGGGGGCTGGGAGCCAGGACTCCTGGGTTCTCTCCCCGGCTCTGGGAGGGTGGTGGGGGCTGCTGGGTCGGAGCAGGGGGGGCTGGGAGCCAGGACTCCTGGGTTCTCTCCCCAGCTCTGGGAGGGGAGTGGGGGCTGGTGGTTAGAGCAGGGGGGGCTGGGAGCCAGGACTCCTGGGTTTTCTTCCCGGCTCTGGGAGGGGAGGGGGGGCTGGTGGGTCAGAGCAGGGGGGGCTGGGAGCCAGGACTCCTGGGTTCTCTCCCCGGCTCTGGGAGGGGAGTGGGGGCTGGTGGGTCAGAGCAGGGGGGGCCGGGAGCCAGGACTCCTGGGTTCTCTCCCCGGCTCTGGGAGAGGAGTGGGGGGTTGGTGGATTAGAGCAGGGGGGGCCGGGAGCCAGGACTCCTGGGTTCTCTCCCCGGCTCTGGGAGGGGAGTGGGGGCTGGTGGTTAGAGCAGGGGGGGCTGGGAGCCAGGACTCCTGGGTTCTCTCCCCGGCTCTGGGTGGGGAGTGGGGGTTGGGGGGGTAGCAGAGCGGGTCACTCACCCGCTGGTCGTCTCAGGAATTAGCTCTTTCTCTGCCGGCCGAGGTCCGCTCCTGCTCCGGCCCCGTGTCCTTCCCGGACCCCGGTGCCCACGAACTGAGGGTGCTGCACCCCCCTGGTCTTAGGGTCTCCCCTCCCTGGGGAACCCTGCACCCACTATCCCCAACTCGCCTCAGGCTTTGCCTCTGCGAGTCACCAGTTGCCTCCCCGCACGGAGCGGTCTGCAGTACCAGGCCGCTCATCACAGGCAAGAGGGGTTTGGCCAGCTGCCCCCTTGCAGCCCCAGTACCCCGTGGGTCGGGCCTTCGCTAGGCTCAGCAGCCTGGGGCCCTCTCCCTGGAGCTCCCAGTGCCTGGCCCCAACCCTGCCCCAGTCCAGGTACCGAGTTTAAGGCCTCCCCACAGCGAGGCCCCTCTGCCTCCAGAGGAGACTGTCCCTCTCAGGCCTGTGTGTGGGGCGCGGCCCCCCAGCTGAGCCTGCTTCCCAATTAAGCCTGCTAGCCGGCTCCCAGGCACAGCCCCGGTCCTGGGCTGCTACAAGCCCCTCCCCGGGGCTACCCCAGCCCTCTTTTAGGGGGGGAGCGGGTGGTCACCCCGCTACAGGGGGTTAGAGCAGGGGGGCTGGGAGCCCGGACACCTGGGTTCTCTCCCCGGCTCTGGGAGGGGAGTGGGGGCTGGTGGGTTAGAGCAGGGGGGGGCTGGGAGCCCGGACACCTGGGTTCTCTCCCCGGCTCTGGGAGGGGAGTGGGGGCTGGTGGGTTAGAGCAGGGGGGCTGGGAGCCCGGACACCTGGGTTCTCTCCCCGGCTCTGGGAGGGGAGGGGGGGCTGGTGGGTCAGAGCAGGGGGGGCTGGGAGCCAGGACACCTGGGTTCTCTCCCTGGCTCTGGGAGGGGAATGGGAGCTGGTGGGTTAGAGCAGGGGGGCTGGGAGCCCAGACACCTGGGTTCTCTCCCCGGTTCTGGGAGGGGAGTGGGGGCTGGTGGGTTAGAGCAGGGGGGGCTGGGAGCCAGGACTCCTGGGTTCTCTCCCTGGCTCTGGGAGGGGAGTGGGGGCTGGTGGGTTAGAGCAGGGGGGGCTGGGAGCCCGGACACCTGGGTTCTCTCCCTGGCTCTGGGAGGGGAGCGGGAGAGGGGACTCACCTCTCAAACTCCTTGGTCTTGGTGCTCTCCGGCACCCCTTTGCTGAGCATGCGGAGGAAGTCCTGGGTGAGAACGAAGGGGACTCTTCTTCTCGTGGTCCAGGAAGCGTCCAAAGTCGACGTGGAAGAGCCGGGAGAAGGGGGTCGGATCGTGAACGTGACCAGAAAGTTGGGAATGGTTGGAAAAAGGATAGATAATAAACCAGAAAATATCACATCACAGCTTTATAAATCCCTGGTACAATAAGGTCCACACAGCGGCCAGCGTGACGGTCTTTTATTAAATGATCTCTAGTCTGCTCTCAATTCACACTAGCCGGGTTTCCGCTCCTATGGATTTATGATCGTCTCTGCCGACTAGGGGAAAACACCGTTCGGTTCTTCAATATTCAGACGAAGAGGCCGAGTGTAAAATTCACACTGACCACAAAAAAAAGCTTTGCTGCATTCGGAACCTAACTACGCGTGTCGAGATTGAGAATAACCTGACAGCCTTTTGAGGAATCACATCGGCTACCTCCTAGGAACGATTCTAGATCCCCTAAGTTTGTTTCCCGAGTCCCTGCGATCTTGGGGGGTGTGACGAAGTGGGAGTGCTGTGTGTGTGTGCCTCAGTTTCCCCTATGCATTTCTTGGGTGTCTATGTGAAGGGATAGGGGCTGACGCTGGAAGCAAGGAGGCAACGCCCTCCCCTCTGTGCATCCCTGGAAGCTGTAACCTGACCCCAGGTGGGGGAGGGAGGTCAGGTAACACCTGAAGCCCGGGAAAGAAACAAAGGAGCAGGAAGTGGCTAGAGGGAGTGGTCAGTCTGGGTCTGGGTCCAGCTGGGAAGAGGGAGAAAAGCCTTCTGGCTCTCTGGCCCCAAGATGGATCCAGCGGAGGGCTCACGCTCTCTCGCTGCATGGTCTGTGTTGGACCAGATGAAAGTCATCGAATAAACCTGGGGAAGAAGCAGGAGCCCAGAATCTGGGTCTCACCTCCTGGCACACCCCAGAAGGGCCTGACTGAGGGACCCTGTTGAGACTGAGAAGCTGTGAGTTGGATGGTTCCTAACATCTTAAATAAACCGTCTATTCTGCTGGCTGGCTGAGAGTCACGTCTGACTGTGGATTTGGGGTGCAGAACCCATGGGCTCCCCCAGGACCCCGCCCAGGCGGGCTTGCTGGGGAAGCACACGGAGGGGCAAAAGGTGCTGAATGCTCCGAGGACAGACCCAGGAAGGTGGAAGTGGGGACCCCTGAAGCTCCTGGCCTGGGACACAGGCTGTGTACAGAGAAGGGGCCCTTCACCTGGAGTCCGGTCTGGCTTCCTAGGGAGCGGTTCCAGACCATCGCCCGGGCGCTCCGTGACAGGGGGATCTTGCACCTTTCAAATATCCGGAGGAGCGTAGGTCACGTCTGGGTCGGTACATAGTCAAGCTGCTGTGACTGGTGCGGAAAACCAAGCTTGTGACACAACGATAAAGACAATAAAGACACTGTCATGAAGCAAGAATTGGATTTTTATTACGCTTTAGCTTGTCTACAACCAGGTAACACGAACCCGGCCCGACTGCAGGATTTTAACAACGTGTAATCGGTTACGGGACGCACTTGTAAATGAGTGTTTAACCTCGCCGCCGCGGCCGCAGCCACGAACTCGTATATTCGACCCTTAACGTGGGCTAAACTCTCTGAGTGACATTTCTCTCTGTGGATAAGCTCTGTCTATGTCCAATTACGCCTTGGTTCGCGCTACCGGGCGAACTAGTGGATACAAGCCAGTCTTTTTCACAAGTTCGTAACCGATAAATATAAAACCACCCATCCGGAAACGAGTTAAACACAACAGTAGCAACTAGTATATTGTCTTGTATCTCAGATACCTAGTCTTTCTGCATGGGCTTAATAAATAAGGAATTTCACCACCAGCACGCAGCTAGGTTGGCAAGGGAGTTAGAACATAACGGATTATAGAACAGCGTCATGGGAACCAAGATCAAGGAGTGTGATGCCAAATGTTTTCAGATCTGGGTACCCAGTTCCGGCCGATTTTACCATCCGTATTCATCAGGCAACTTTGGACAGCTCAGCCTTAACGTACCACTTTTACAAATAAAGGCAACAATGAAAATCGGTGTGATTCCATTGGCGACGCTGTACGTCCGCTGAAGATCTAGTCCCGTCAACCAACCCCCATCAGCCAATTCCTGGAGTGATCAAAAACTCCAACTCCAACTCAAAAACAGTGTTTTGGTTTGGTTTGAAATCCCTTGTTGCCAATGGAATCTAAGGAAATATCACACCACGTGAGGTTGGCAGAATTAAACAAGATCCAGCACCCTACGTGTTACGAAAACAGGTCAAGTCCCTTATTGTGGATTTCCCCCCCTATCTTTACAGATGAATATTTGAGACGGGGGAAGAAGGAAACCTTGACAGCCACAGTGGATGTTAAAATCCACATTTGCCGTCCCAACGGTCTCAGATCTTCATCAAACACAAACCAAGTTTAAACTAGTTTGAATTTCTTTTCCCATATACCGGCCACTTTTCCGGCGCGGTTTCTCATTTCTCTCTCGTCGCCAGCACCTTCAGGGAGGCAGTTCTGCTGCCCCATGGCGGGTCTGTTATTTCGACGGCTACTCTTCAAACAAGACCAGGGAACAGTCATCCGAAGATTCGTTTTTCTCTGCTTCCTGGCTCCCACGGGATTCCTTGGCCTTTCCTAGCTGCCCCACTTCCTGGAATTCCTCGAAGAGTTCATCATCACGGCTACTTGATCTTGGGTGGCTCCTGGCGGTATTGTCTTCCACCTGCAACATCTTCACCAGCTCCGGCTTCAAGCCGTCTGGTCGGGACGGCGTCGGGTTAACTCCACTGCCTCCTGCTCGCAGTTTGGGCTGGCTGGATCCAGAGCTGTTGCTTCCTGGAACGGTGAACTTCTTTTTCAGGCCTGCAAAGAGGAGAGACCAACGCAATCCCCAGACTCCAACAGGGAAAAGGAAGAATGAGTCTGTAATCCCCTCGGGGCAGGCACTGTCTTTGTACAGAGCCCGACACAAGACAGTAGAAGTCATTCTAACAATACTAACCGGTAGACCAGGCCTCCCTCAGAAACAACAAGCGATGGTGCTGTTCGGGAAGGAACAGTCAGCTGTCTGAAGTGCATACAAATGTCACCCTGGCTGATTTGGACAAGCATACGTGTGTTTAAGGCGACAAAGTCAACTTCCCTTCCTCCTGCCCCGAGAAAGCCAGGACGGTGGGAGCGTGAACAATTCTAGTTTAAGTATCACACCCCAACCCTTCTTTGTTACTTTGTTACCTGCAATGTGGCGACAACAGTTGGCATTTCAAGCCACTTCAGGAATCATACAAAATTAGGATTGGAAGAGTCCTCAGGAGGGATCTAGTCCAACCTCCTCCTCAAAGCAGGACCAACCCCAACTAAATCAGTCAACACCAGGAGTAGCTGGGATGTACCACTAACCTTTCCGAAAGGTTTTCTCCTTGAAATCTGAAGTCGGTAGCACAACCGCAACCTAGAACCCAAGGATTGGTTAGTCAGATATGAAAGTGAATATTTATATATTATACTGCCGTGCATGGTCCAGCTCCGATGCCCACACTTTAAGCGGGTGTTGACCAATTGGAAATGGGTTCAGAAAAGAGCGAGGAGGATTAATTCAGCCCCGTGGCCTGTGTCATGCCGGGGGTCAGACGAGATGATGACAATGGTCCCTTCTGGCATGATAATCTATGATCAATTCGAGGGCTGGACAAGGCTTGGCCGATCTAGCTTATCGGAGATAAGATCACAGTCTGTGAATGGCTGCCTGGGAAGAAGATCTCTGAAAAGGGCTCTTTAATTCAGCAGATAAAGGCAGAGCGTTGTCCAAGGCACGACAAATTCAGGTGTCCGTTTTTATCAGGAAGAGTAATTAACCACCTGACGTCTTGAAATCAAGACAAGAGAACAAAGCCCCTTCTTTTTAAACCATCTTTTCCCCTCTCGGGCTTGACGTACCATATTCTCATTTCCACCACAGGACTGCTTCTCCTCGCTGGGTTCACAGGCCACAGTGAATAGCTCTGGAAGACAAGAACAAGAACTCACCCTCCAGAGCACACGTTTTTAACACCGTACGACAAACTTACTGCAGATATGAACCAGCGTCAAACCCTAGCAGATGTATCATGGTTCCAATGGTTAATTTCCACTAAAAAAAACCGCACCTTATTTGCCATCTGAATTGGTCTAGCTTCAGTTTCCAGCCATTGCATCTTGCTTAATTTTGTCTGGTCGACTGAAAAGTCCAGTAATATTATCACATTTTATCTGCTATGCTGAGATCAAGGAGGGAGAAAAGACTGGGTACTAAAGGGCTCTTTAATCTGGCAGAGAAAGGCAAAAAAGAAACAGCGTCTGGAAGCTAAAGACAGACACTTTTTAATCATAAATAAGGCACCGATTTTCCCCCCATGTGGGTGATTAACTACTGGAACAAATTTCCCAGGGCGGCAGTGGATTTCCCCACCGACTCCTCTCTTCCGATGCAGACTGGAAGACGCTTTTGTCCTGCGCAAGTTAGTGGGGTCGATACAGCGGGACCGGAGTGAAATTCTTCAGCAGTTTGACCGGTGGGATATCGAGGGGGACAGCTCCGGACTACAACACAATACCTTCCGAGTCCTCGTGACCTTCCAGCGATCCTCCCTCACCGGATCGACTGACGAACCCAAATCTCATCACTCTCTCCTGAGGGAAGACAAAAGAGACATCGGCTGAAATCCTCAGAGTGAATGAGAGAGGGGCCAAACAATCACAAGCCAAACAAGGACAGCCTGCAGACAGAGAACCTGGGACAAGACCCACTGCTCCAAGAAGACATCTAGGGGTCAGAGAACCAGGAAATGGCCCCATAGCCATAAAAAAAACACTAGGCTCTCTTCTTCCAGAACCAAAAGCATCTCCACAGGGAGTGAATCAGGAATAATCCCTTGTGTAGACAAGCCCACACCTCCTCATCTCAAAGCATCTTACAACCGTTGTATGATTAACCCCTCTGAGGGCAACTAAATCACCAGATGCTTGCCCAAGGAGGAATAACGGGGGAGGAGAACCCAGGAGTCCTGACCCCAGCTCCCCGTCACTCAGGCTCAAGCTACGAGCATCACAGAAGATGAGTGATGTGCGTGGAGGGGGTCGAGTTAAGGGAAGCACTCGACTGACCGAATACGAGTTAAACACGGTCGTTACCGGATCCCAGATCCAAAGAGCAAACGAGCGTTCTCCCCCCAACGCCCGCGGGGGGGCACAGGGAAACCCGCAAAGAGGGTCCGACCGCCGGGCGGATGTCGATCGGTCTCGGCGGCGTTCATACCTGAATGCTGATCCCCTCGGCTTCCTTCGCCATCCTCACGGCGGCGTCCAGTTTGTGGTGGTAATCTTTGCTCCTGGGCGTCTTCTGCAAGAGCGAGAGAGTTGGTCTTTCCGCAGCGCCTAAAATGCGTCAAAACTTTCTCTCCCGCCCCACCAGGGCCGGTGACAATAAGACAGACACAGCGCACTCCTCTGTGAAGGGGCAGGGCCTAAATCTTTCTGGTACCACCAGCTCCTTGCCAGGGAAAAAATTCACCCCGGAGGAGGAGAACAGCACCAGAGGTCTGTTCAGCTGGTCTGTCCCCGGTGTGGAGAGATCGGGGGACACTAAGTGAGGGGGAAAAGGGAATGGGGGGCACACTAGTATGAGGGCTGAAAGTCCCTGAAACAGAGTGGCACGCAGAAAACCCCAGACAGGGAAAAAACGGAGCAAAGTCATAAAAAAATGGAGGGGAAAAGAGGGCAGAAAAGAGTCCGTGCTGGAGAGTCTTCCCATGGGGCAGCCTTGCCCAATGCTAAAGACTTCCCTCCTCCAATTCCTTCAAACCAGAAGCTCCTATCTCTGGTGGTACGCGGCTTTAGGATGAAGACTTGGAAGGTAGACAGATCGGTTTCTGTGCAACTCAGAGGCCACCTCGGAGAGGAATTTAGGACCGTGTCCTTGTAGAAAACTGTGATCCATGACCAACTCATCTAGCTCCCCAACTCTACTTTACAAATGGATTGAGGTCCTTGGGGGAACCCGCTACGTACCAAACCCAGGCTCTCGGTGGAAAACTCATGGAAGTTCCTCAGCCTGGTCGCAGCGATCCAGGCGCGGGAGACAGATTCGCCGAAAAACGTCACGTGGTACTTGGCCTGACAAGAGAAATGGACAGGACTAAGTTAACTGTGTGTCCGATTGTTACATTCACTCCTCGAGACAGACACGGGGGGCGAGGTAATATCTTTTACTGGACCAACTGCTGTTGGAGGAAGGGACGAGTTTTTGAGCTACATGGAGATCTGCTGCAGGTCGGAAGGAAGGAGACTGTCCGAGCTCAATACAAGTTGGGACCGATTGTTAAGCAGAAGATGGTCGATTGGGGGTTAGATTGTTATGCATAAGGGGTTTGAAGTGGGCAATTCAGGGTAGCCCTGCAGTGTGGGGTGTTACCAATGGCTGGAATGAGCCATAAAACCATGTATCTGGTTGGTGTTCTCAGTGGGGTAACCCTTTCGGGGGGGATGAAGGGTTTGGGTGTGACCTCCCCTCCGGTACCCGCTTACCGGAAGGGAATCCAGCCGGGAAGAGAAGAGGAAATAGTCCCCGATGTCTGGGTCACACTCCACCATGGCCGGCCACCTTCACGCACAACAAAGAGAGGTCATTACTTTTCTGATTTCCTCCAAGCCGTTGACACAAAGGGGTGGGAGTTGGCTTACACGGTCGCAAGGTTTAAGAGCCCTGTTCAGTCAACCCGCTTCGTCCATCGCCTAAGGATCCGTAGAAGAAAGGGACGCAACAGAATAAAATGCGAGGAAGGTAACGAGATAGATACACGCCGCCAGCGGCCGTGTTTTCGACCGTACTCCACTCCCAGCCGGCTGGCTGGCCCCCAAAATGTGGATACTGCTTTCTAGAAGGGTGCAAGAAGTGGGAAGGGTGCGGCGGATAACACACTTGTGGTGATCTGTTGCCACAACGACCCGGCAAGTTGTGTTGGTAAAGTATATCATCCAGAAACACGTCCAGTCTGGATGGGAAGAGATGACAATCCACTCCTTCTCCCCTTGGGAGCTTGTTAATTGCCCGTGCTGTGAAAAGCGCTGCTTTATTTCTCATTAGACTCCCATGGCCTGTGTTATACAGCCAGCCAGACTAGACAATCACAACAGTTCGTTCTGAGCTCCGAGTGCCCGGTGTTTTTGGGACGTCGTCGTGTTTCATAAGGCCTTGTTGGGGTTTTTTGTCAGGATAGCTATCCCAGTCCAGATGTACCGGCAAATCCTTTACCGTGCATGCTTACATTGGTTTCCCTGTACTGGAATAGGCACGGTGATCCCAGTATAATTAGCTTTACATGAAGGCTTTGGATACGTCTCCATTACAGAGACTATCCCGACAGAATTCTGGGGTGCGGACACAGTCTACCCCGACAAAAGGGGGGTTTCTGTTGCTGCGGGAACATCAGCTCCCCAAACAAAGTTAGCTATTAGTACGTCCGCACTTCAAACACTACAGTGGCACAACAACTGATGCAACCTAATTTTCTAGTGTAGATCGGGGCTACCTTAGTGGTCACAGCTGTGGCTACGTCGATCAAAGGTGTGGGTTTTTTCACACACCCCTGACCAAAGCAGCCAGCCCCTAACCAACATCCCTGTACTAGAAAAATATAAGTAGAGACTCGACCGTATTGTTGCTGAGGTTTTAACAGCCGTCTGGCCATTTAACAGCCTCTGGGGTGGAAGGAGGCAGCTGTTTATACAGGGATCCTTCACCGAGAGGCAGCCACCTCTGGGGTGGGGCACAGCCACAGATAAACAGCGCACAGCAACACTGCTTAGGCCTTTGGGGTGGGAAACGAAGACAGATTTCCATATCCAACTGAAACCGGAAGGGGGAATGTGTGGAAGCAGAAGGGAATGAGCAGTAGGAATTTTACGTGATCTTTGGTTTTATGTCGGACTCAGAGGATAGCAGCACCAGTAATTCCCAGAGGCCGGGGATGGGAGGGATTTGGAAAGGGGGACTTACCTGTTAGCCCAGCTAGCCCAGATTCAAAAGTACCACTAAACTCGGGGCAGAGGATTCTGTGTGTGGACAGGAGCCGGGTTCGGGGAAACACCCGAGTCAGAGCCCAGGTTACCTGTGCAGTGAAGACGTATCCCCAGTGTCTCTCGCTGCCTGCTTGGTGTAAGGTTTTACCAGTGCTATTGACACCTACCATGGATAGCCGAACTGTTTGGCCCATAGGATCGACCCAGGCACGTAGGTGGCATACACAACCTCGTTGTCAGATCCTGACCATGCCTCCTCGGGTACATCACAGCTTTTGTACTGCAGGTCTGCAAAAAACAAACCTCAGCCGTCACAGCTGAGCGGGGAAATAGCCCCCCATGGGAAATTCTGACAATTGTAACATTTTGGTTAATCTCAAGGCAAAGTAGAAAGACCAGAATTTTTCGTGACATGAAATATTTCAGTTCAACTTTACCATATCGTTCCACTTCCACTTTATTGTTCCGATTCCTCTAATCTAATCTAATTGAACGGAATACAAAAGTCAAACGGATAACGCTGAAACAAAGCGTTCGACCGTGTCGAAACGAAACCTGTCTCGCAACGAGAGACTAAAGAAACTCAAAAGCGACAGCGAGTCCTGTGGCAACTTATAGACTAACAGATGAATTGGCGCATAAGCTTTCGTGGGTGAATACCCACTTCATCAACCCACTTAGTTCAAGGAGCAGGTTACGACGTGACTTCATCAGAGTCTATAAGGCATGGGGAAAAGGTTTCTAATACGAGACGGCTTTTTAAATCAAGCACGCCGATGGATTTTCCATCACTTGGAGAGTTTCAATGAAGACTGGGTGTCTCTCTCAAAGACCGGCTACAGCGCCAACAGAAGTTATGCAGGGATCCTTGGTGAAATTCTCCACCTTGCCCTACACAGGAAGTCAGACGAGGTGCCCGGCTGGCCCCTAAAACGTCTATGTATCTGTTTATCCTCAGCTAGTGTAAATCACCATGGCTGGCGTCACCGAAGCCAACGAATGACTTGCTAATTCTGAATGTCAGGACACCCGGAGGAGAAATCCCCCTGGCCTGTCGGAGTGGGAACGACGGAGAGGTTGATTGTTGCCTCCGAATTGTGATCAGGTTGGATCTACCGCCTCAGCGCCAACTGGGACAAATGTCAAGACTTCTCGGCACTTGCGACTGGGTTTTCCGAAGACAGCGAAACCCATTTCCAAAGGGCTTCCAAAGCTCTCAGGCCAGCAGGAAGGAAAATCCAGTGGAATCGTGTGGAAAATCCAGCCCTAAATATCATAGAATCCTAGAATATCAGGGTTGGAAGGGATCTCAGGAGGTATCTAGTCCAATCCCCTGCTCGAAGCAGGACCAATCCCAACTAAATTATCCCAGCCAGGGCTTGGTCAAGCCTGATCTCTAAGGAAGGAGATTCCACCACCTCCCTTGTTTGTGTGACTAAATGGGAGGAGAATGGCTGGAAAAGCAGCTTTCGGGGCCAGACTGTGGAGGAATTTTGTGATAAGGACATTGGTGCTTTAGGATTTAAACTGAAGCGAACAAACTTGTCCCCCCGGACAACCAATCAAATCAGCAGCCTGGGCTAGATTTGAGCTGGTGACCTCGAGGTCGAAAAAGGCCGCGCTCCCTTTACCTGCGTTCTGGCTGCACGTCCAGTCTTCGGGAAGGACGGCGGGATCGGTATCCCTGCTCAGCTGCCGCCATTTCGCACAGCTGGGGTCAGAACACTGGACCCACGCCACGCACTGATCTACGGCACAGCAACACAAACACACAGCAACTGTAGGGGCCCTGCACGAACCGGGAGGCGCCGGGGTCAGAAGTCAAAGGAAAGGAACCGGACGAAACCACATCGTTTTGGATCTAACCTAACCCCGCAGCGCTGCTGGGAGGACAAACCCATCAAAGAGTGTAACGTGTTTTGAAATCTAACCTCAGGGTTATTAAACGACCAGGGTCATTTTCACGCTGAATGGGAACCTTCCTACTTAATCCGGTTTCAATTCACACCTTGAATTAATCCAGATTCATTTTATTTAGTGTAGACAAGGCCTCCCCATGGTTTTGGGGGCCAGTGTCAAATCAAGGGCTGGAAGTCTCCACGTTTCTTCAATTTACACCCAGGTCTCCCTCCTCTCCCCTCCCCCGGACTGAGCTCACTGAAAGGGCCTTCTCCTCCTTCCTCCGTTTCCTCTTGGTCGGCGATCAGGGTGTAGCCTTGAACTATTTTCCTCGGCTCTCCTTTCCGGCGCCGCTTACGCCTTTCTTTGTTGGCGTCCCTGCCCTCACCTGCTAGCGACAAAGAGAAAACACCGAGACTCAAGAAACACAGGTGGGGGCAGAGACTGGATGTGACTCTCTCAGCCGTAAACTCCTCCACACCTCTGCTTCCCTCCCCGCAGTCCAGCGCAGAGGGCTAGGACAAAGGACAGCCCTTAAAATCCCACTTTAGCCCGGGCTTGAAACTGCCTTCGGTTACCGGTTTCTACTGTGTTCAAGGAAACAAGACGTTCTTTGAAAACAAGCCGGATTCCACCAAAGAAACACCTGACTCGGTTTCTCATCCTCTCCGGGCAAGGCCCCAAACATTGGCTAAGCTCTGGGGCCAAAAAGGGACCATTCCCCATCCGTCTTCATAGGAGAGAGATTTAGACACAGAGGCCTGCTATAATGACAAGTGTCTGTGTATATTTGCACACACAAAAGACTTACGCATTTCCTTTGGCTTGTTGTTTAAAGATAGTTTATTGCGGTTCTTTGCTTTGGGCAGAGACTCTTCTAGGTCCACGGTAGAGACTGTTCCTTTCGGATCCTCGCGGGGCTGAACCAAATTCCCTGCCGGGAGGGATGTCTCAAAAGTCTCCCTAAAACAAACATGCGTGAGGATCAATTCATGATTGTTATTTGTTGTTCGGATTACCCGCTGGTGCTGTACAAACACAACGAAAGGACGACCCTCGACTCGCTGTTCACAGGCGATTAACCTGAGTAACATAAAGATGACAGTACACCTGTCTACACCAACGAGAGTCAGAGAGTGTGGAGATATAGATAGATCACATTAACACCTTGTGTCGTCAGTTATGTTGGTGCAAAACAGCCGTGAAAAGACAACGGTTCTCATTGCGTATCCGTTTTGCCCAGGGGGCGAGCGGGGAATCGGAGCTCTGCACCCCTTTGAATATCCTGCTTTTCGGGTTTTTTCCAGCATTCTTTCGGGTGGATCATATTTGTACAGAGAACATGCACCATCTAGAGGCCAGACCACCTCTTACACTGCTAAAGCAGGCGGATTCCCCTTCAAAAATGAAGTTAAAAAAGGCAAGAGGTCCCGGTCGATAAGCTAAACAAACATGGGAAGGATGGATTATTTATACGCAACACGTGGGAATGGTAACGGGGAAGAGAATCTATGAAATTTGACATCCAGTTCTTCCTGCTAAATCTTCCCCCTCCCGCTGCTCTAACCCACCGGACCCCACTCCTCTTCCACAGTCCTGACTCCCATTCCCGCCTGCTCCAACTGCTACATCACACTCCCCTACCAGAACTCTGAATACAACCCAGGGATCCCGATCCCAACTCCCCCTCGCTTTCCCTAAACCGCCGGGCAATAAAATCCAGGCTTCCGGCCCCCAGACGTTCGTACAACTCCCAAGAAACCCGGTGGCCGCTGGTGTCAACTCCAACACCTAGCTCGTACGCAGTTCGTTTCCCCGGTAGATCTCACCACGCTCTACGAAGCAGAGTGCTTTTCCTGATCTCTACACGAGGGTGATGAAGGTGGGCGAAGACCGTGGATAGGAAGCCGGGCAGTAATTCCGCTTTTCGCTTTGGGGTTCCTTCAGTTTTAACCCGAGTCGTTCAAGTTCCTGGCTGCTCTGGTTTTAAGATAACAGCCCCCCCGTCTCTTTTACGTGAGGCGGGACCCCGCCCTTTGGCTGAAGGAAGTATTTCTCAGGGTAACCAGCCCTACCGCCCTAATGCAAGGCATAATACTGCAGAATAAGGGGGACAGATTGCCCCCGGACTGATACGAACTCACTTCTTTAAACCTGGTGGTTCCGCTGCCTCCGTAGCTTCGGCCCGGTGAACCGTCCTCTTCTTGGACTCTTCTGCAAATTGAGATCAGAGCCCTGTCAACCTCACGCGTTTTATCTGGCGGCTTGTGCCGAGACGGTTATAATCTCACGACGCATCGCCCATTGAACGGTTGGATGTTGAGCCCGGTAATCATTGGACTAGGGAGGGAAATGCATTTCCGGGGTCCCACAGATTTTTTGCCCGCTGTCGTTTCAGCGCGACGGGCTGCAACCCTGCACCGCCCCGTTAAATAATAATACAAATCAATAACAGCTAGCTCTCAGGGTGCTTCGCAAAAGAGGTCAGGATCAGGAGTCCCATTTTACAGGTGGTGAAACTGAGGCACACGGCACAGGGAAGCGATTCGCCCACGGTCACCTAGTCCTGGGACGGTACTCTTTGCACTAGGCCACGCTGTCAGGGCTGCGGTTACCGTTTTCACTTTAGAGGATTTATTTGCTTTAAGGCCAGAAGGGAGCATTATAATGATCCAGTCTGATTTTGCACCTAACCCAAGCTATGAATTCCCACCCAGTGACTCCCCTGCACCAAGCCCGTTATGCAACAGGAAGTCGGGCCAACTCTAAACTAGGAAACTCATGCACTGCTGATAACCAGTGATTTTTGCTAGTACAGATCACGTCTGGCTTCAAAGTTATCCTGCAATATAGGGGTGTTTTCTTCTTTATACCCTCAAAGGCAGAAGGTATAAGGCGGATCTAAAATCGAAAACACACACACACAAAACATTTAAGCAGGAAATGTACCAGGCTGAGGGATGGGGACAATTCACTTTCTAGAACCTCAATTTCACGATTCCTTGTTTCTGATGGAAATGATTTCTCACACTCCACAAAGTGAGGGCACTTCACTTGCGTGAAACTTAATGTGCTTTGGCAGGCCGAGATACCCCCAGCCCGTGGAGAGCCCGAGACAAAAGCCATGGCCTGGGGATTCGGGAACGGTGGCCTTTGTTTTGACACGCCAAGGGAACAAGATTGTCTTAACTAGGCCCAGGCTAGATCTTCCGCTGGGATAAATAAACCTAGCTCCATCCAAGATGTGATGTCAATTTATTCCCGCTCGCAATTAGGACTCATTATGTTTTTAAACCGCCGAAGAAGCTAAAATACCAGCTTTCAGGCATGCTGAGGACATATTTCAGCCCGCGAAAAGGGGCAGGAAACAATTCCTATCTACGAACATTTGGCTCGTTCAAGTAAACCCTTCACGGAGCAGCCATTTAGCTGTTCTCATTTTAGGTTTCACGTGATGAGCTGCCTTGGAGTTGCTGAAGAGGCCCCGAGGACTTACCAATGCACTCTTGCAAGGACTTCTGCAGCACACCCTGGACAATTTCCTCAAACTGCACATCGGTGAGGTGACACTTCTCCTAGAAACAGACGCACAGGCAGGGTCGTGAGTGAAATGGCACCTCCCGTAACAGCTGGACTTAATTCTAACAGAGGACCCCGATGGAGATCCACACCGACTTAAAAAGCGCAGTATGTTAAGGTTATCAAAATGAAGCTCAAGAGAGGACTTCAACGGGGAGAAAATTCCCAGAGTCCCTTCTTGAACCCAAACCCAAACTCCCTCCCAGACCTTGCACCCCTCACCCCCTTCCGCACAGAGACCACTTTTAGAAATATAAACTGGTGGAAAGTCTTGATTCTTCCGGCGATGGTCCCTACATCAACGGCTCGAAGGGTTACTTCCCTCCCCGTTAAAACGCCGGGCCGTATTTCCAGCCTGGACCGGTCCAGCTTCAACTTCCAACCATCGGATCGTGTTAGACTCGTGTCTGCGAGGTCGAAGAGCCCAGGAGCGATATTAGATGGTCGACATCTCAGTCTTGTTCTGCCCCGGTCTTGCTTCCCTAGCCCCCGTGAACCAGAATGGGCTCATGCCCTGAAACGGAAGAGGCCGTACCCCTTCTCAAACTCTCGGCTATGGGTTTTTTTAATCCGTACCGGGACCAAGGTATTGAAGAAAGGGTCGTGGTGGTAGGATGTCTGAGAATCACCGTCCTAACGGAAGCAAACCAATAAATACTGAATTTTGGCTAACCTCTCCGGTCAAAAAGGGGTAATGGTTTGTTGATAGGATGGGGTCTGAATATATTGCAAATGCTACATCATTGTTAAATAATAATAGTTCTTAAAAAATAGCTAAGCGTATCCATCTAACGCTTAACACATAGCGTGTGTAGGGAGATTTTATATGCCAACTTTTAGAGATACAACCATACAGGGACTATATAGGAAAGTTTTATTCCCGTTATTCGATTCTGACATGAAATCACCTTAGCCGAAGCTCGGCGCGAGTTCCTTTTGGCTCTCTTTTCTACATCTTGGGCTGTTTCTGGGCCTTTCGCGTGGCCGGTAGCCTCTTCCTTTGCCAGCCTAGATTTCTTAAGCCGCTTCACCTCCGCGTCCGGATGGCCCGCGTTCAGTTTCGGTTCAGTCAAGTCACTCGTCCCTTGGCTCAGCGGGTAGGCCCCCGCCTCTTTTGCCCCCGTATCCGCCTTCTTCCCATGATGCTCAGGGCCTTCCCTCAAAGAAAGGACATGGGGCTTTGCCAGCGGAGGGGCAAACGTTTTCTTCATCGTCTTCCCACGTGCTGAAATTAAAGCAAGAAAGAAACACAATGTGGCACCCGACCACTTGACGCTGACGCTCTGATCTTGTGGACACATAAAAGCTGCTCCCGTTTGACCGTCCCGTAGAATCTTAACTTGATTTTAAAGGGCCATATAGATGTAGGTTGCATCCACACAAGCACACACCCATTTAAACTACCTCCTCTATTACTTGAGGTCTTTACGCAAAGACTGGAACTATTTCTAGGAGACCCTCAGACATAAGTGCAGAAATTAATGGGTGAAGTCCCCATCCAGCACTAGTGTTATACAGGGGGTCAGACTAGATGGTCAAAATGATATTTTCTGGGCTTAATATCTACGAATCTATTAACCGAATTGATTTCTAAATTGAAGCAGGTTTTGCGTGAGAAATGCCTTCTTTTCTTTTCCATCCTGTACGTGTTTCCCAGTTTGCCGGTGGCAAAGAGTGGGCAAGTGAATGAATTATCATATGTTCATTAAAGCCAACGGGCTCGAATCTCAGACCTACTATAAGGTCTCTTTATACTTCTAGAAATTTTGGATAGATGAGACTCAGGAGCTCCTTTGGTGGCTAGAATCCAGAGTTCACCTGGTCCAAAGCAATGTCTTTATTGCTACTGTTATTACACTTATGCCAGGGTAAATACAAAGAGGTATAGTCAACGTACTGGAATGACTTTGGATTTACACCAGAGTACAGTCGGACCCCGCAACACCGCGACAATCGGGATCCAAAAATACCCGATCGCGGTAAATGCGGGGTCACGCTGCATCAAAGTGCCCCGTGCTATAAGAAGATTCGCGCTATAGCGGGGCGCGGTATTGCGGGGTTCCACTGTACGTTACAGCGTCTTCTTTTCAATCTGTTGGCCGTACCCACGTAACAAAAAGATGGCGTCTGTTCCGAAGGGCTCGTAATCTAAGGCTCTAATTCAGCCAAACACTGAAGACGCGCTAAAACCCCTTCCATGGGAATTAAAGCTGGGTTGATACACATGGGTGTGGAGGCACAGACTGCTGAAATCGGTGCCTTAAGTGAGAACAAAGTTTGCCCTGATTGATAGCTAGCTAAATGTTTAACAATATCTAGCACACAGGAATGTCGTGGGGATGAAAGGTTTACATGCCTCTAATGCAGGGTTTCTCAAACTGGGGGGTCGCAACCCCCTGGGGGGTCGCCGAGCGCTCCCCGGGGGGTTGCGAGCTCCTGCCGCCGCAACTCACGGCGGGGACTGGGGGCCGCGGCGCAGCCGGGAGCCCGCCCGCTGCGGGGACTGGGTGCCGCGGCGCAGCCAGGAGACCTCCCGCTGCGGGGACTGGGGGCCGCGGCGCAGCCAGGAGCCCACTGCGGGGACTGGGGGCCGCGGCACAGCCGGAAGACCTCCCGCTGCGGGGACTGGGGGCCGCGGCGCAGCCCAGAGCCCGCCCGCTACGGGGACTGGAGGGGTCGCGCCTGGCCGACAGACCAGGAAAAGGGGTCGCGGTCTCAAGAAGTTTGAGAACCGCTGCTCTAATGGAACATGTGCTAAACCCTCGGGCCCTATCACACCCGGTGAGGCTTTGAGGTGTACGTCTGGAAAGGAAATACCCCACATCCCCCCCAACACGGTGGCAAAAAGAGCTGTTCAACACCCTTGCGTCTCTGGACGATGCTGGGGACGGGCGTTAATATGGCCGCCAGGCCCCATTCTCCCCTCACACTGGGCCTCGGTTGATTCTAATGGAGTGTCTCCAGATGTACACTCGTGTGAGCAAAAGCAGAGTTAGGGGTCTGGATGTGCAGAAAGGGATGAACAGGGCACCCCGTGGCTGTTGGGTTGTGCAAAACAGGGTGAAAACCATGGCCAGGTTCAACTCCATTTCCACTGAACCCCCTAATAAGAACAGGGGTGCCACATCTACCTATGTAGGATCATTTTCTCTCCTCCTAAGCCCGTGTTTCCAATGAGACACTGAGTAGGGAGTTCTGAGTATTTTGGGCAACCTTGGGTGACCAAGGTCCGCATTGGCACCTTTTATGAGGTAAAATAAGCCACAATTTTTTAGCTTTTTTGCCGGGTCCGTGGCTTTTTTCTGGCCAGGACGGGGGGAGCCAAGTAGGCACCATGTTGGCACATTTTTGGTGCAGCCCTGGTAGAGACTAGGGCAAAACCATGGCCCTGTGCCGCCACCTTTCACAAGAGAGGTGTGCTCCTTTGGGGGTTTGGTCCTTCGGTGACATGGTATTGGTGTGGTTTTGGGGCTGGGCGCCATGTTGATACAACAGGAAATGCTATGTGAGGTAAAACAGACAGGGGCATTTTGGCCAGGGGCATCCTGGCGCCATATTAGTACAGGAAGCAACACCAAGGAGGGGAGCGACCTGACGCCCCCTTTGACACTTTTATGGGGTAAAACAGACACGGTTTTTCGGCCTTCTGGTGAGATGACGTTGGCGCGTTTTGTGTGCAGGTGGCGCCCTCTTGACACAGAAGGCAACACCAAGCAAGGGGGCGATCGGGCCCCACAGAGGCACCTCTTATGAAGGACAAAAGCCCTGGATATTAAGGTTTTTTGACCCTTTGTCGAAGCCACACTGGCGCCACATTGACAGAGGAAGGATCCCCGTGCAGGGGCGGGAGGGTGTGTTGGCCCTTCGGTAAGGCCGTGTTGGCACATTTTGGGCACAGGAGGCGCCATATCGACCCAGGAGGGAACGCCAAGCAGTTGGCGACCGGGCCCACTTTTCGTGAGGTAAACCAGACGCGGTTCTCTCCGTTTATTGGCCCTCCGGCGACGCCATGTTGGCGTAGGTGTCTGGCGCCATATTGACCCGGGAAGGCATTGCCAAACAGTTGGCGACCGGGCCCACTTTTCGTGAGGTAAACCAGACGCGGTTCTCTCGGTTTATTGGCCCTCCGGCGACGCCATGTTGGCGTAGGTCCCTGGCGCCATATTGACCCGGGAAGGGAGGCCATGCAAGGGGAGGGGCGCCAGAGCCTTTCCATGAGGTAAACCAGGCGTGGGGAGGCAGTGGTACCGAAATGGGACGTGTCTGACCCAAGCTAGGGTCTTCTCTATTAGCCTCAACAGCTGGGGGCAGCTTTGGCGCCTTTTTTTCCTTCCCCGCCCCCCGCGCGCTCCCTCCTCCTCCCCCCGCGCGCGCCTCGCTCCTCAAAGCGCCCTCGAGCCTCAGCCGCAACTAACGGCCGCGGAGGGGGGGGGGGGGAGGGAAGAGAGAGACTCCAGTGCGCACGCGCAACCTCTCAGCTCGGCCGCCGCTCCGTCTCCGCGGCGACGAAGCTTGCCTGAGGCTGGCTCCGTGCGCATGCGCAGCCACCCGAAAGGGGCGGGGGGAAGGACGGGGGGCGCTGGTCGTACTTACTGCGCATGCTCCTCTCGGCAAAGGCTTGGGAGGGGCCGTGTTTGGCGTTGCGCCTGCGCAGTGCCTCAAAGTGGGGGCCTAAGTAGCCATGCTCTTGACCACGTGGTTTCACTATGCCCTGACCCTATAGTTTATGGCCCCTATGGGGGAGGGGGGGGGAGTATATTATAAATTGATTATAGATTAGACCCTATGGATCTGTATATGGACTGGAACTATAGACTAAGGACTTTATGGAGGATTATATATATGACCCTGTCAGCATGTATATGGACTGACCCTATAGATTATAGACCCTATGGCCCATGTGGAGTTGACCCATAGAGTATGGATTTTAAACAGGTTTATGTTATAGGTCTTTGTGTGGATCTGTGTATGGGCTGGCCTTCTATATGGACCGGCCCTGTATATGGACCCTTCACAGCTATATGGGGCCTGAGATATGGATCAACCCTCTATAGCACAGCCTCCATGGACGTTCATATACATTTGTCCTATTATGTAGCCCATGGACCTATATAGGTCTCTAGACCTTATGGGCCTGAAAAATGGACTCTCTTTCCTATAGATCCCATATCAGGCAGGTAGCCATGTTAGTCTGTATCCACAGACACAACAAGGAGTATTTGTGGCACCTTAAAGGCTAACTGATTTATCCAGGCACAAGCTTTCGTAAGTAACCCTCCCCCCCCTTCTTTAGATGCATGGGGTGACCCAGATTTGTATATTATAGACCCCTGTATAGGAATGTTTGAGGATCTATATACGGTCGGACCAGCATGTTATGTGAGCAATTAAACCATCCCTACCCTGAAATAGTTTACTTGATCCTAACAGACAATTTTATCTGAAAGCCAAATTAGCCTTTAATGAAAGGGAAAGGCACCCTACCCGATCAAGTACTCACCGGCAAAGCCTTCCTGCTGCTTGTCCAGGAATTAGCTCAGTTCCAGCCTCAGAGCATCCCCTGCAGGCCAGCCTCTCTCCTGCCTCAGGACCCATGTCCCTCCTGGACCCCAGGGCCCCTTAACCTAACTGCCCCACAGCAGTCCCCATGCTCAAGGTCTCCCCTCCCATGGGAACCCCCAACCTTCTCTACCTACCTTGCCTTAGTGGCTACTGCCAGTCATCATCTAGCCCCCTTTCCCTGGGGCAGACTGTAGTGTGTCATGGCCACTCAGCACAACAAGGGGACTAGAGCGGTGGCTCCCCAGTTCCTCTTACCCTTCCTCTGTTCTCAGTACCCCCACGCACCTAGGCAGACAGCACCTTCCCACCTCAAGACTGGAGTGAGCCTGACGCGGTGCCTCCCTTACAGGTCTCTTATCAGGGCCAGTTGGGCCCCGATTCAGCTGGGCACACCCGTGATCAGCTGCTTAGCCAACTTCCCTCAGCTGTTCTCACGCCTCTTATCTCAGGAGCGGGGTAACCGGCCCCCCTGCACATGCCTTGAACACCCAGGCCCTGATCCAGCCACGGGATACCTATATCTGGCCTGGAACACCTATGCAATGCAGCTTTATAGATTGTGTTGAATGGGATAGTTAATACACAAAACCCTAATGTGTACAGCTGACCAGACGGCAGGGCAAGGGGACCGTGATGGGAGAGTGGCCACCCGAGGACGTGCCTCCAATAATGTGTTCATCTTCCGCCCCATTTCACTAGGAGGGCTGGTGTCAGGGGACCGCTCCTGGGGGAGAGGTCAGAGGTGACAGATCGAAGGTGGTCAGGAATCCCGCCCATCCCGCCCTGGGCCAGGGGAGGAAAGTTGTGAATGGGGAGAGGGGACTGTTGGGGGAAATGGCAAAGGTCAGAGGTGTGGGGCGGAGGTCAGGGGTCAGAGGTGGGCGGAGGTCAGGGGTCAGAGGTTTGGGGGGAGGTCAGGTCAGAGGTGGGCGGAGGTCAGGGGGTCAGAGGTGTGGGGGGGAGATCAGGGGGTCAGAGGTGGGCGGAGGAAGGGGGTCAGAGGTGGGCAGAGGTCAGGGGGTCAGAGGTGGGCGGAGGAAGGGGGTCAGAGGTGGGCAGAGGTCAGGGGGTCAGAGGTGGGCGGAGGAAGGGGGTCAGAGGTGGGCGGAGGTCAGGGGTGTGTGGGGGAGGTCAGGGGGTCAGAGGTGGGCGGAGGTCAGGGGTCAGAGGTGTGTGGGGGAGGTCAGGGGGTCAGAGGTGGGCGGAGGCCAGGGGTCAGAGGTGGGCGGAGGTCAGGGGTCAGAGGTGGGGGGAGGTCAGGGAGTCAGAGGTGTGTGGGGGAGGTCAGGGGGTCAGAGGTGTGTGGGGGAGGTCAGGGGGTCAGAGGTGTGTGGGGGAGGTCAGGGGGTCAGAGGTGGGCGGAGGCCAGGGGTCAGAGGTGGGGGGAGGTCAGGGAGTCAGAGGTGGGCAGAGGTCAGGGGTCAGAGGTGGGGGAGGTCAGGGGGTCAGAGGTGGGCGGAGGAAGGGGGTCAGAGGTGGGCGGAGGTCAGGGGGTCAGAGGTGGGCAGAGGTCAGGGAGTCAGAGGTGGGCAGAGGTCAGGGGTCAGAGGTGGGCAGAGGTCAGGGGGTCAGAGGTGGGCAGAGGTCAGGGAGTCAGAGGTGGGCAGAGGTCAGGGGGTCAGAGGTGTGTGGGGGAGGTCAGGGGGTCAGAGGTGGGCGGAGGTCAGGGGGTCAGAGGTGGGCAGAGGTCAGGGAGTCAGAGGTGGGCGGAGGTCAGGGGGTCAGAGGTGGGGGGAGGTCAGGGGGTCAGAGGTGGGCAGAGGTCAGGGAGTCAGAGGTGGGGGGAGGTCAGGGGGTCAGAGGTGGGCAGGGGTCAGAGGTCAGGCTCCTTCAATTGTCGAGAAAATCCAGGTGACCTCCCCGGGTCAGGGGTCAGGGGTCATACGTCTCTAACTGGGGTGAAAGGTCGGGGGGGAGGGGGAGCTACCCTCCTACCCACTCCTGGGGGGGGCCAGGTGGTGCCCCCCCCGCCCCGCCTCTTTCACACCCCTACAAAGGGGGAGGGGTGGCGCATAGTTTACAGCCTGGAGGGGGAAATTCGTTCTGCGCAGGCGCGGAGTCCGCCACGGCGGGGGGGGAAAGAAAAACTACAACCCCCAGCGTGCTTTGCGCCTCCCCCGCCCACGTGACCGTTCGCCACCGCCTCTGGGCGGGGGCTTGAGGTGGAAAAAAAACAACGAGCGGGCTCCGAATTCACCGTTCACACGGGGCTCGACCTGGGGTTAACCCCCCCCCGAAACGGGCGGGAGGGACCCGGATGAAACTCGGCCCCCGAGCGCCCCCCCCGCCGCGGCGGAGGAGTGAGCTGGACGTGGGGGTGTCCACGTCAGTGCCTGATCCGGCGTCGGGTTTTAAATCCGTTCCCACGCACCGTCCCCGAGGCACCGGGTATTTTTAACCCTCCCCCTGTCACTAAAACCCGGCCGGACACTATTGAAGAGGGTGAGAAAAAATATCCCCCCCAGCAGGCACTTTGCGTGGACAGCTCTGAGCTCGGAGGACCCCGCCGCCCTGCCCACGGGAGCGAGGCCGGATGGGAGCGGAGGGCTCCGATTGGCTCGCGTGGGCTCCGTTGTGCTCGCTCATTGGCCAAGCCGCGGCGGCGGGGCGGGAGGAAGGGAGAAAGGGGCGGGGCTCGCCCCGCGCCAGGACGACGTGAGCCAAGGGGGCGTCCGCCGCGCGGATTGGCCGCCCGGCCACGTGGGCCGGGCCAACGCGGCGCCCCGATTCGCCGGCCGGCGCGGGCGGGGGCGTGGCCTGCGGCGCGCCCGCCCCCCCAGTATATCTACCGCGGGCGGGGGGGCCGCCTCGCCATCGCGCCTGAGCTGAGGGACGCGAGCGCGCGGCTGTCTTCCTCTCGGGCCTGGGCGCGCGCGCATGCGCCAGCCAGACGGCGGAGGGGGGCGGCGGAGCGCGTGCGCGGAGGGGGCAAGGCGGCTGCGCCGCGGGCCGGCGGCGCATGCGCCATCCCGCCGGGGGCGGTTGCGGCCGTTGAGGGGAGCGGGCCGCGCGCGGGCGGCCGCCCCCCCCCGCCCCGGCCCATGCAGGAGATGATCGAGATGGCGGCCGAGAAGGAGACGTTCCTGGTGCCGGCCCCGCCGCCGCCCCTCAAGCCCGCGGCACCCGCGGCACCCGCGGGCGGCCCCCTCCTGCCGCGGCCCCAGGAGGCGGCCGCGGCCGCGGCCAACCCGCGGCGGGCGGGGGCCGGGGCGCGGCGGGCGGGCGGCCCGCGGGCGGAGGAGCCCGGCGAGCCGCCCCGCCCGCCCCGCAACGGGCTGCAGCCGCCCCCCCCCCCGCCGCGGGCCAAGCGGCGGAACAGCTGCGCCGCGGGCGCCAAACACCCGCCCGCCAAGCGCCGCCGCCGGGCCGCCTCCGAGTGCGACCCGCCGCCCCCCCCCGCCGAGTTCCTGCTGGGGGGCAACATCTTCGACCCCCTCAACCTGAACAGCCTGCTGGACGAGGAGGTGAACCGCGCCCTCAACGCCGAGACGCCCCGCTCGTCCCCGCTGCCGGCCCGCGGCCGCGACCCGGTGGAGATCCTCATCCCCAAGGACATCACCGACCCGCTCAGCCTCAACGCGCAGGAGGGCGAGGGGGGGGCGCTGGTGCTCGCCTCCCCCTTCAAGGCCGGCCGCAAGCGGCACCGCCACCGGGGCCAGCCGCGGGGGGGGGAGTGCAAGGCCTGCGCCCCCCCCCTCCGCCACCCAGCCCTACGAGCTCAACACGGCCATCAACTGCCGGGACGAGGTGGTCTCCCCGCTGCTGCCCGCCGAGCCCCCCGGCACCCCCTGCTCCGGCGGGCGCCACCACCACCGCAAGCGGCGCCGGACGTGCAGCAAGTCGGAGGCCCCCCGGCCGCCCCCCACCCCGGGCGGGGGCAAGGGCAGCCCGGAGAAGGGCAAAGGGGCGGGGCGGGCGCCGGGCAGGCGGCGCCGCCGCGAGCGCCGCTTCCAGTACGGCAACTACTGCCAGTACTACGGCTACCGCAACCCGGGCTGCGCGGACGCCCGGCTGCGGGTCATGCAGCCGGCCTGGTTCCAGGGCAAGGAGGTGCTGGACCTGGGCTGCAACGTGGGCCACCTGACCCTGAGCGTGGCCCAGAAGTGGAAGCCGGCCCGGGTGGTGGGGCTGGACATCGACGGGGCCCTGATCCACTCGGCCCGGCAGAACATCCGCCACTACCTGTCCGAGGAGATCCGGCGGGGGCAGGAGGAGGCGGGGGCGGGGCGGCGGGGCGGCTTCCCCGCCTCGCTGGCGGCCAGCCGGGGGCCCATCGCGGCCCCCCGGGTGCCGCAGGACGGGGCGGGGGCCGCCGACTTCCCCGACAACGTGATCTTTGTCCGGGTAAGACGTCTGGGGGGGGGGGGGGGGCTGCGGGGAGAGACCCCCAGCTCTTCGGGGGGGGGGGAGCAGCTGCCCATCCCGCTGCTTGAGGTGGGAGGTCACATGCCAGCCCTGTGGCACCAGCCACGCCCCCTAAAATCCTGGGGGAGGGGCTGGCGTCGGCCAATAAGAGGGCGGTAAATAATTCCTAGGCCGGCCAGGTGGGTCGGGCTGGGCTCGCTGGGGGGGGGGGGTTTGGGGGGGGGGGCTGGATCCCCTCGCAGCGTCCGAACCCCGCTCGTGGGGGTCTGTGACCTTGACCAGCGGGGTTCGTCTCGGCCTCGGTTTCCCCACAGCGGGCCGGCCCCAGGAGCACGGCCTGGCAGCCGGGCGGGGGGGAGGGGAGTCAGGACTCCTGGGTTCCTGGTCCCGTTGGCGGGTTTAAGGCCTGGACTCCCCCAGTCCTGTCACTCAGCCGGAGCCCAGCATGGGGTGGGACTACGACTCCCAGCATGCAGTGGGGCCAGAGGCAGGGGGCGCGGGGGGGGGGGTGAATTTCTGGGCACTGATTTACCCCCCCTGGCCCCACGTTGGAGGGGGAAGGATCCCCTGTGTGCGACCGGTCGTACACCCCCCCCCAACCAACCTCCGAGCCCCCCATCCCGGACCATGATAGCGGACCCCCCGTGTGCCCCAGATCTACCCCCTTGGGCCAACCACTGCCCAGACCCACCGCCAGACAGGTGCCAATTGAAATCCCCACTGGCTGGGAGGGGAAACTGAGGCGCAGGGACGGGGGGGGGGGGCTGGGTCGCGGGGGCTGCCCCGAAGCGAGGTCCGATCCCAGAGTAGGCTGGGGTTTGGCACTCGGAGGCGGGGGCGAGGTGTGTCTCGCTGCCTCGGTTTCCCCTCCCTGTTCTTTGGATGGAAACGTTTTATGGGGAGGGTGTGGGTCTGAGTTGGGCATGATTGGGGGGGGGGGGCGTCCTGATCTTGAGCTGTGGTTGTGGGGGGGGATCCCTGATGCCTGGGGGAGCTGAGTGGTGGGGACTCCTGGGTTCTCTCCCCGGCTCTGGGAGGGGAGTGGGGGCTGGGGTTAGAGCAGGGGGGCTGGGAGCCAGGACTCCTGGGTTCTCTCCCCGGCTCTGGGAGGGGAGGGGGGGCTGGGGTTAGAGCAGGGGGGCTGGGAGCCAGGACTCCTGGGTTCTCTCCCCGGCTCTGGGAGGGGAGTGGGGGCTGGTGGGTTAGAGCAGGGGGGCTGGGAGCCAGGACTCCTGGGTTCTCTCCCCGGCTCTGGGAGGGGAGTGGGGGCTGGTGGTTAGAGCAGGGGGGGCTGGGAGCCAGGACTCCTGGGTTCTCTCCCGGCTCTGGGAGGGGAGTGGGGGCTGGTGGTTAGAGCAGGGGGGGCTGGGAGCCAGGACTCCTGGGTTCTCTCCCCGGCTCTGGGAGTGGGAGTGGGGGCTGGTGGGTTAGAGCAGGGGGGGCTGGGAGCCAGGACTCCTGGGTTCTCTCCCTGGCTCTGGGAGTGGGGTGGAGGCTGGTGGGTCAGAGTGTGTGTGTGTGTGTGGGGGGGGGGGGACTGGGAGCGGACTCCTGGGTTATCTCCCCGGCTCTGGGAGGGGTGTGGGGGGCTGGTGGTTAGAGCAGGGGGGGCTGGGAGCCAGGACTCCTGGGTTCTCTCCCCGGCTCTGGGAGGGGAGTGGGGGCTGGTGGGTCAGACTGGGGGGGGCTGGGAGCCCGGACTCCTGGGTTCTCTCCCCGGTTCTGGGAGGGGAGTGGGGGCTGGTGGGTTGGAGCAGGGTGGGGCTGGGAGCCCGGACTCCTGGGTTCTCTCCCCGGCTCTGGGAGGGGAGTGGGGGCTGGTGGGTCGGAGCAGGGGGGGCTGGGAGCCAGGACTCCTGGGTTCTCTCCCCGGCTCTGGGAGGGGAGTGGGGGCTGGTGGGTCGGAGCAGGGGGGGCTGGGAGCCAGGACTCCTGGGTTCTCTCCCCGGTTCTGGGAGGGGAGTGGGGCTGGTGGGTTGGAGCAGGGTGGGGCTGGGAGCCCGGACTCCTGGGTTCTCTCCCCGGCTCTGGGAGGGGAGTGGGGGCTGGTGGGTCGGAGCAGGGGGGGCTGGGAGCCAGGACTCCTGGGTTCTCTCCCGGCTCTGGGAGGGGAGTGGGGGCTGGTGGGTTGGAGCAGGGGGGGCTGGGAGCCCGGACTCCTGGGTCCTCTCTCCGGCTCTGGGGGGGCGGTGGGGGGCCCGGACGCCGGGGTTCTCTGGCTCACTCCCCCCCGCCCGCAGGGGAACTACGTGCTGGAGCGGGACGAGCTGCTGGCGACGCAGGGGGCGAGTTCGACGTCGTTCTCTGCCTCAGTCTCACCAAGTGGGTGCAGCTGAACTGGGGGGACGAGGGGCTGAAGCGGCTCTTCAAGCGCATCTACCGGCACCTGCGGCCCGGCGGCCTCCTGCTGCTGGAGCCCCAGCCCTGGTCCTCCTACGGCAAGCGCAAGAACCTGACGGTGAGCGCCGGGGCGCTGGGGGGGGGCGGGGGGACCCCCGGGAGCCCCCCGCCTGACGTCTCTCTCCCCCTCCCCCCAGGAAACCATCTACAGAAACTACTACCGCATCAAGCTGAAACCCGAGCAGTTCCCCTCCTACCTCACCTCGCCCGAGGTGGGCTTCTCCAGCTGCGAGCTGGTGGCCCGGCCCTACAACAGCTCCAGAGGTGAGGGGCGGGGCGGGGGGCAGTGGGGCGGGCGAGGCCGCGGCTTTGTGGGGAGGCTGGTTCCAATCTCCAGGTCGTGAAGCTTCCCTGGATTGCAGCAAATCCCCCCCCCCTCCAGTTGGGTGCGAATGGACTCGTCCCCCGCACCGTTAACCTGCGGAACTCCTTGCGAGGGGATGTTGCGGAGGCCAAACGTGTGAGGAATCCGCAGTTGGCCCCTCTAAGGCCGACCAACTTAAGAGGCTCCGGTAACGAGCGGGATTCATAGTCCCCGTACAGATGGGGATTCCCAGCTTCTCGCATCCGCTCTCTGGCGGGGGGTGGAAACGTTAGGGGGGTGGGCTGGATGGGGGAGGGAGAGCTGCCCCCCTAACCCGCTGCCCCCCTCTGCCCGCAGGCTTCCAGCGCCCCATCTATCTCCTTCACAAGGACCCCGCCCACTGAGAGACGCAGCCGCGCGTGGGACCGGCCCCCCCCCCGTTTTTTTCTTGGCATTGGAGGACAGCTGGGCTGAGCCCGTTGGCTCCGGGGGGGGGGCAGGACCGGGCGCTGCGCCCCGAGATCGGCAGCCGCTGGACAGGACCCCCCCGCCCCGCGGTCACCGAACTGCCGAGGAATTCGCCGGGGGAGGGGGCTGCCCCCTGCTGGACACTGCTCAGCGCTGCAGTTTGGAGGAGACCTGCGGGGGGGGGGGGGGGCTGGGCTACAGTTCGGGGAGGGGGGAGAATGAACGGAGGCCGGGGCTCCCCCTCCAGCCCCCCACCGTCCCCACTTGGAGCTCTGTGCACTGGGTGGGGGGGGGGAGCACAAAATATCTCCCCGCCCCCCCCAGCTGTCCCAGCTCCCCTCCCATTCCCACCCCCACCCCCTCATCTTTCTGCAGTGGGGGGGAGGGGAGCAGCCAGGGCAGCCACTGCCTCAGTTTCCCCTGTGCTGTACAAGTGGGGGAGGGGTCAGCGCTAGGCACAGGCGACGGGGGTGCCTGGCTGATCCCTTCCTGTGGGCCCTGTGCTGGTCCCCCCCCGAGCTGGGCGAGGGGCCGTGGGGGCGCCCCCCCTGTGTGACGTGGAGTTTTATCTTTACAGATGTTGATTCTATCCTATATAAATAAAAGCTACCGATTATTGACCCGCCTGCCGCCCCGAGGGGGGCAAGATCCAGGGGAGATAGGGGGGCAGGCCCTAGACCGTGTTTATGGCCCCGTGGGGACGGGGGAGAAGGATCCAGTCCAGACGCAGGGCCAGGCCCTAGACGGTGTTTATGGCCCGGTGGGGAGGGGGGAGGAGGATCCAGTCCAGACGCAGGGCCGGGCCCTAGATAGTGTTTATGGCCCGGTGGGGAGGGGGGAGAAGGATCCAGTCCAGACACAGGGCCAGGCCCTAGACGGTGTTTATGGCCCGGTGGGGGGAGGGGGGGGGAAGGATCCAGTCCAGACACAGGGCCAGGCCCTAGACGGTGTTTATGGCCCGGTGGGAAGGGGGAGGAGGATCCAGTCCAGACACAGGGCCAGGCCCTAGACGGTGTTTATGGCCCGGTGGGAGGGGGGAGAAGGATCCAGTCCAGACACAGGGCCAGGCCCTAGATGGTGTTTATGGCCCAGTGGGGGGAGGGGGGGGGAAGGATCCAGTCCAGACACAGGGCCAGGCCCTAGACGGTGTTTATGGCCCGGTGGGAGGGGGGAGAAGGATCCAGTCCAGACACAGGGCCAGGCCCTAGACGGTGTTTATTGCGCTGGGGGGGGGGGAGGAGGATCCAGTCCAGACACAGGGCCAAGCCCTAGACGTGTTTATGGCCGGGGGGAGGAGGATCCAGTCCAGACACAGGGCCGGGCCCTAGATGGTGTTTATGGCCCGGGGGGAGGAGGATCCAGTCCAGACACAGGGCCGGCCCTAGACGGTGTTTATGGCCCGGTGGGGGGGGGAGGGGGAAGGATCAGTCCAGACACAGGGCCAGGCCCTAGACGTGTTTATGGCCCGGGGGGAGGAGGATCCAGTCCAGACACAGGGCCGGGCCCTAGATGGTGTTTATGGCCCGGTGGGGGGAGGGGGGGGGAAGGATCCAGTCCAGACACAGGGCCAGGCCCTAGACGGTGTTTATGGCCCGGTGGGGAGGGGGAGAAGGATCCAGTCCAGACACAGGGCCAGGCCCTAGACGGTGTTTATTGCGCTGGGGGGGGGGGGAGGAGGATCCAGTCCAGACACAGGGCCAAGCCCTAGACGTGTTTATGGCCCGGGGGGAGGAGGATCCAGTCCAGACACAGGGCGGGCCCTAGATGGTGTTTATGGCCCGGGGGGAGGAGGATCCAGTCCAGACACAGGGCCGGGCCCTAGACGGTGTTTATGGCCCGGTGGGGGGGGGAGGGGGAAGGATCCAGTCCAGACACAGGGCCAGGCCCTAGACGGTGTTTATGGCCCGGCGGGGGGGGGGGGGAGGGGGAGGAGGATCCAGTCCAGACACAGGGCCGGGCCCTAGATGGTGTTTATGGCCCGGCGGGGGGGGGGAGGAGGATCAGTCCAGACACAGGGCCCGGGCCCTAGACGGTGTTTATGGCCCGGCGGGGGGGGGAGAAGGATCCAGTCCAGACACAGGGCCAGGCCCTAGACGGTGTTTATGGCCCGGGGGGGGGGGGGAGGAGGATCCAGTCCAGACGCAGGGCCGGGCCCTAGATGGTGTTTATGGCCCGGGGGGGGGGGCTCTTCTCCCTCCAGCGGTGGGTCAGGTGGGGCCGGGCCGGGGGATCTGGGGGCGCTGGGCCTGGAAACGTCGCCAAACCTGGGGAGGGGGAAGAACAGAATCAGGGGGGGGTGATGATGGGGGGGGATCACATGGGCCAGCCCATTGGGGGGGGGAGCAGCTGGGTCACATAATGGGACGGACCATTGGGGAGAAGGGGGCACAGGGGCCATTCCCTTGTGGGGGGGGGAGCAGGTCATGAGACACCATTGGGGAGAGGGAGGGTGCGGGACATACCATGGGGAGGAGGGGGGGCACAGGGCCGGACCATTGGGACGGGGGGGGGGGAGACGCGGGCTAGACCATTGGACGGGGGGGGGGGAGAGACGCGGGCCAGACCATTGGGACGGGGGGGGGAGAGACGCGGGCCAGACCATTGGGACGGGGGGGGGGGGTTACCTGGGCGAGCGCCTCCGGCTGCCCCGTCCGCGCGGCCCAGGCGCTCAGGTTCCGGTCCAGCTGCCCCATCAGCCGCGCCGCCTCCTGCAGCTCCTGGGAGGAGGGGGCGGGAGGGGTGAGAAGCGGAGCCAGGCCAGGCCGCCCCCCCCCCTCCGCCGCCGCATGGTCCGGCCCGTTACCTGGGTGACGGTCTCCAGGTAACTCAGCTTCGCCCGTTCGAATTCCGCCGCCGAGAGCCGCGGCGCGCGCGCCATCCCTGCGCGCGCGGGGCACGACGGGAAGGGGCCCGCCCGCCGCCGCCGGCCTCATGGGAAATGGAGTCCCGCCGCGCAAGAGCGGCTGGGACATGTAGGCGCCCGCCCCCTCCCCCGCCCCAGGGCCTGCTGGGAGACCTCGCCCTGGGCCAGAGCCCCAGGAATTATGGGATGTCCCAGCCCCAGGGCATGCTGGGAAACGCACTCCCCCCCCTCACCCCCCCAATGGGGTGCGCCCCTCCCCCCTCCCCCACAGGGTCCCCCCCATGTTGAGACACCAGCTGAGCCCAGAGGGGGTTTATTGGGTGACGGGGGGGTACAAAGGGGGGAGACCCACAGCGCTGTGAACACGGGGGGGGGACGACTCCCCCCCCCCGAAATGAGTCTCTGTGGGGCCCGCCCCCCGGGGTGCAGCCGCCGCCTGGCGCCCACTAGGCCTCCCACCTGCCGGAGCTTGCGGAACATGAGGAAGGTGGCGGCCGGGGGGCGGACGTGGGGCTGGGGCCGGGGGGGGGGCGGCCCCTCCCCGCCCAGCCAGGGGGTTCTCGGCGAACAGCTCCGGGGGCTCGTAGAACATCAGGGGGTCCGGGCCTTCGGGGTCGGGCTCCTGGGGGGAGAGGGGGGGGGGGGAGACAACCCCGCTGGTGAGACCCACGGCGCCCCCCCCCGCTCCGTTACCCCCGCCCTCCCGAGCCAGCCGGTCCCCACCCCGGCCCCCCGCCCCATTCCCGCCCCCCCGAGCCAGCCGGTCCCCACCCCGGCCCCCCGCCCCATTCCCCACCCCCCCCGGCCCCCACCCCGGCCCCCCGCCCCATTCCCCGCCCCCCCGGTCCCCAACCCGGCCCCCCGCCCCATTCCCCGCCCCCCCGGTCCCCACCCCGGCCCCCCGCCCCATTCACCGCCCCCCCGGTCTCCACCCCGGCCCCCCGCCCATTCCCCGCCCCCCCTGGTCCCCACCCCGGCCCCCCGCCCCATTCCCCGCCCCCCCGGTCTCCACCCCATTCCCCGCCCCCCCTGGTCCCCACCCCGGCCCCCCGCCCCATTCCCCGCCCCCCCGAGCCAGCCGGTCCCCGCCCCGGCCCCCGCCCCCCCGGGGGTCACTCACCCTGCGGGGCTCCGGCTGGGCTCGGCTCGGCCCCCCCCGGCTCAGCAGCTCCTCGGGCGGCACCCGCAGGCTCACGAGCCCCTGGTAGAGCGCTGCTCCCGGGGATGTTCAGACCTGGGGGGGCAGAGGGAGAGGCTGGGCGCCGGCCGGCGGGGGGGTGGGGGGGAGTCGGTGGGGGGGGGGGTCGCCTCTCACCTGCGGCCGCCCCGCCCCCCACGCTGCGGCGGGCGAGGAAGGACGTGGCCAGCAGCTCCCGGGCGGCCCGCGGGCGTGGAAGGGCTGGTGGGGGCCCGCCCGCACCGCCCTCGCCCCGCGCCAGGCTGCTGTGCAGCGCGGGGGCCGCCAGCGGCGCCACCCCGGGGGGGCTGCGGGGGGCCGGGGGCTCCTCGTCCGGGGCGGAGCCCAGCAGGAAACGGACCTGGGGGAGAGCGGGGGTGAGCGGGGGGGGCTATCCCAGAATCCCCCGGGGCACGGACCCGCCTGACCCCCCCCTGGGCACAGACCCCACCCCTCCCCCCATCCCCCGGGGCACTGACACCCCCCAATCTCCCCCTTCCCGTGAGCCCCTGGGGCACTGAACCCCCCCTCCCCTTCATTCCCATGAGCCCCCGGGGCACTGAACCCCCCCCCTTCCCATGAGCCCCCGGGCATCGAACCCCCCTCCCCCTTCCCATGAGCCCCCGGGGCACTGAACCCCCCTCCCCCTCCATTCCCATGAGCCCCCGGGGCACTGAACCCCCTCCCCCCATCCATGAGCCCCCGGGGCACCGAACCCCCCTCCCCCTTCCCATGAGCCCCCGGGGCACTGAACCCCCTCCCCCTCCATTCCATGAGCCCCCGGGGCACTGAACCCCCTCCCCCATCCCATGAGCCCCCGGGGCACCGAACCCCCCTCCCCCTTCCCATGAGCCCCGGGGCACTGAACCCCCCCTCACCCCCTTCCCATGAGCCCCCGGGGCACCGAACCTCCCCCCTCCCCCTCCATTCCCATGAGCCCCCGGGGCACCGAACCCCCCCACCCCCTTCCATGAGCCCCCGGGCACTGACACCCCCCCCTCCATTCCATGAGCCCCCGGGGCACCGAACCCCCCCTCCCCCTCCATTCCCATGAGCCCCCGGGCAACCGAACCCCCCCTCCCCCTCCATTCCCATGAGCCCCCGGGCACCGAACCCCCCCTCCCCTTCCATTCCCATGAGCCCCCGGCACGAACCCCCCCTCCCCTCATTCCCATGAGCCCCGGGCACCGAACCCCCCCTCCCCCTCCATTCCCATGAGCCCCCGGGGCACCGAACCCCCCCTCCCCTCCATTCCATGAGCCCCCGGGCACCGAACCCCCCCCACCCCCTCCATTCCCATGAGCCCCCGGGGCACTGAACCCCCCCTCCGCCTCTTCCCATGAGCCCCCGGGCACTGAACCCCCCCTCCCCTCCATTCCCATGAGCCCCCGGGGCACCGAACCCCCCCCTCCCCCTCCATTCCCTGAGCCCCGGGCACCGAACCCCCCCCTCCCCCTCCATTCCCATGAGCCCCCGGGGCACCGAACCCCCCCTCCCCCTCCATTCCCATGAGCCCCCGGGGCACCGAACCCCCCTCCCCCCTCCATTCCCATGAGCCCCCCGGGCAACCGAACCCCCCCTCCCTTCCATTCCCATGAGCCCCCGGGGCACCGAACCCCCCCACCCCCTCCATTCCCATGAGCCCCGGGCACTGAACCCCCCCTCCGCCTCTTCCCATGAGCCCCCTGGGCACTGAACCCCCCTCCCCCCTCCATTCCATGAGCCCCCGGGGCACCGAACCCCCTCCCTCTCCATTCCCATGAGCCCCCGGGGCACCGAACCCCCCACCCCCTTCCCATGAGCCCCCGGGGCACCGAACCCCCCTCCCCCTCCATTCCCATGAGCCCCCGGGGCACCGAACCCCCCTCCCCCTCCATT
>JAVMKO010000133.1:156330-202649 GCA_032164245.1 Sternotherus odoratus | reverse complement strand
CACTCTCCCCCCCAGGGTGGCTCTGGGTGCCAGGCTCCCCCCCCACTCCCCCCCCCCACGGTGGCTCTGGGTGCCAGGCTCCCCCCCCCACTCCCCCCCCACTCCCCCCCCCACGGCGGCTCTGGGTGCCAGGCTCCCCCCCCCGATACCCCCCCCGCCCCTCTCACCTTGACCTGCAGCCGGACGAAGCTGGCGCTGCCTTGGGCCAGCGGGCAGCCGCCCCCCGGCCCCACAGCCGCAGCCCAGCACGGCCCGGCCCGGCTCCCGGCCCCGCAGCAGGGCCAGCGAGTGGTTCAGGCCGCACCAGACGTCCAGGGGGGCACCGGAGGTCGTGAACCTGGGGGGGGGGGCGCCGGGTCACAGGGGAGTCGAGAGATGGGGGGGGGGTTGGAGGTGCCTGGGAATGGGGGGGGGGCTGCCTCAAAGCCCCTAGATGTGGGGGTCCAGGGGGGCTATGGGGGTTTTGGGGGGCTATGGGGGTCCAGGGGGGTCCAGGGGGGGCTATGGGGGTTCAGGGGGCTATGGGGGTTCAGGGGGGGTCTATGGGGGTTTTGGGGGTCTATGGGAGTCCAGGGGGGTCTATGGGGGTCCAGGGGGGGGTCTATGGGGGGGCTCACCAGCATAGGCTCCCCGCGGTCGATCTTGTCCCCCGTGCCCAGCTGCCCGTCAGGGCTATGGGGGTTCAGGGGGGTCCAGGGGGGGGCTATGGGGGTTTGGGGGTCTATAGGGGTCCAGGGGGGGGGTCTATAGGGGTCCAGGGGGGGTCTATGGGGGTTTTGGGGGTCTATGGGGGTCCAGGGAGTCTATGGGGGTCCAGGGGGGCTATGGGGGTTTGGGGGTCTATGGGGGTTTGGGGGGGTTCCAGGGGGGGGCTCACCAGCGTAGGCTCCCCGCGGTCAATCTTGTCCCCCGTGCCCAGCTGCCCATCAGGGCTATGGGGGTTCAGGGGGGTCCAGGGGGGCTATGGGGGTTTGGGGGGGGTCTATGGGGGTCCGGGGGGGCTATGGGGGTTTGGGGGGCTCCAGGGGAGGTGGGGGGCTCACCAGCGTAGGCTCCCCACGGTCAATCTTGTCCCCCGTGCCCAGCTGCCCATCGGGGCTATGGGGATCCGGGTCCAGGGGGGGTCTATGGGGGGTTTGGGGGGCTCCGGGGGGGTTGGGGGGGCTCACCAGCGTGGGCTCCCCGTGGTCGATCTGCCCATCGGGGCTATGGGGTCCAGGGGGGGCTATGGGGTCCAGGGAGGGCTATGGGGGTCCGGGGGGGCTATGGGGATTTGGGGGGTCTATGGGGGTCCAGGGGGGGTCTATGGGGGTCCAGGGGGGGTCTATGGGGGTCCAGGGGGGCTCCGGGGGGTTGGGGGTCTCACCAGCGTGGGCTCCCCATGGTCGATCTTGTCCCCCGTGCCCAGCTGCCCGTCGGGGCTATGGGGGTCCAGGGGGGGCTATGGGGGTTCAGGGGGGGTCTATGGGGGTTTGGGGGGTCTATGGGGGTCCAGGGGGGGCTATGGGGGTCCAGGGGGGGCTATGGGGTCCAGGGAGGGCTATGGGGGTCCTGGGGGGTCTATGGGGGTCCAGGGAGGGCTATGGGGGTTGGGGGGGCTATGGGGGTCCAGGGGGTGCTATGGGGGTTTTGGGGGGCTCCGGGGGGGGTGGGGGTCTCACCAGCGTGGGCTCCCCACGGTCGATCTTGTCCCCCGTGCCCAGCTGCCCGTCGGGGCTATGGGGGTCCAGGGGGGGCTATGGGGGTCCAGGGGGGCTATGGGGGTCCAGGGGGGGTCTATGGGGGTCCAGGGGGGGCTATGGGGGTCCAGGGTGGTCTATGGGGGTTTTGGGGGGCTCCGGGGGGGTTGGGGGTCTCACCAGCGTGGGCTCCCCGCGGTCGATCTTGTCCCCCGTGCCCAGCTGCCCGTACCGGTTGCTCCCCTGCATGAAGAGTCGCCCGAATTCGTCCAGCATCCCCAGATGGTTGTAGCCGAGGGCGCAGGACAGGGACCTGGGGGGCAGGACAGGGTCAGGGGGGTGCCAAACCCCCCCCCATTCCTGCCCCTCTCGGCAGGGCTCCCGGACGCATCCCCCGGAGCCGCCCCACCCCCGAACCATCCCAGTCACCCCAAAATCACCCCCCCCCGAGCGCCCCCCCCGCCCCACGGCTGGGGGGCTCACCTTGGCGGGGAGGGCCAGGGCCAGCGGCATCTGGAGGTCCAGGGGGTCGAAGGCGTGGAGGGTCCCGAAGAGGTCGCGATAGACGCCCGGGGCGTGCACCTCGAAATACACCGCCCCCTTGTCTGGGGGAGAGGAGAGGGGGTCACAGCCGGGGGGGGGCGGACCGGAGAGACCCCCCCCCAAGTGGGGATCCCATCGCGGGGCTGCAGGTGGGAGTGAGCGGCACTCGGGGGGGCTGTGGGTCAGGGAAGGGGGCACTGGGGGGGCTGTGGGTCAGGATGGGGGCACTCGGGGACTGTGGGTCAGGAAGGGGGCACTGGGGGGGGCTGTGGGTCAGGATGGGGGCACTCGGGGGACTGTGGGTCAGGAAGGGGGCACTGGGGGGGCTGTGGGCCGAGCCAGGGGACACTCGGGGGGCTGTGGGTCAGGAAGGGGGCACTCGGGGGGCTGCGGGGCCGAGCCAGGGGACACTCGGGGGGCTGTGGGTCAGGAAGGGGGCACTGGGGGCTGCGGGCCAAGCCGGGGGGCACTCGGGGGCTGTGGGTCAGGAAGGGGGCACTGGGGGGCTGCGGGCCAAGCCGGGGGGCACTCGGGGGGCTGTGGGTCAGGAAGGGGGCACTGGGGGGCTGCGGGCCAAGCCGGGGGGCACTCGGGGGGCTGTGGGTCAGGAAGGGGGCACTGGGGGGCTGCGGGCCGAGCCAGGGGGGCACTCGCGGGGCTGCGGGCCGAGCCGGTGGCACTCGGGGGGCTGCGGGCCGAGCCGGGGGGCACTGGGGGGGCTGCGGGCAGAGTCGGGGGGCACTGGGGGGCCCGTACCGGTCAGGAAGGCGGCGCTGCTCTGGTTGGAGGTCATGGCCCGCACGGCGAGGTGGGGCAGGCTCCGGGACACCTTCCGTAGGGCCAGCTGCACGGTGTAGGATCGGGGCTGGTCCAGCTGCGTCTCGTTCACCAGCAGGCTGTAAATCTTCCCCTCCTCTGCCGGGGGGCCGGGGGGGGGTCAGGTTGGGGGGCAGGGGGGGTGGGAATCGGGGACGTCTCCTGGCCCCACAGCTGCCCCCGCCCTCGGCTCTGGGGCCACCCCCCGGGTGGGGGGTTTTCGTTTCTCACCAGGGAAACCGAGGCACGCCCGGTATTCGACTCAGAAATCACCCCTCCCCCCCCCGCCCTATGGCTATGGTGGCAGCGGTGGGATGGCTCTCAATCCCCATTGCCCGCCTTTCTGAGCCGGCCAGTCACCGCCCCCCATTTCCCGCCCCCCATCCCTCGCCCGCCGGGCACCTGTCAGCAGCAGCAGCGCCTCCGCGTCCGTCTCCTGCCCCACCAGCACCAGCTGCCGGAACCGCATGGCGGCGTGGAACGTCATCTTGAAGACCCGCTGCCCGCTGGACTGGAGATAGACCTCCACGCAGTCGCACACCCCGCCCGGCGCCCGGCGCCGCCTCCCGCGCCGCCAGCACGTAGACGTACTTCCGGTACCCCGCGTCGCTCCGGGGGTCCGTGGTGAACTGCAGCGGGGAGGGACGGGCTGGCTCGGGGGGGGGCGGGGAATGGGGGCGGGTGACTGGCCGGCTCAGGGAGGCGGGCAATGGGAATTGAGAACCATCCCACCGCTGCCACCAGCGGCAAGCATGCGCTTGGCGTTCCGGCACAGCACCAAGTAGCGGGTTGTCCTGGCTCAGGGGGGCGGGAAATGGGGTGGGGACTGACTGGCTTAGGGGGCGGGCAATGGGGATTCAGAACCATCCCACTACTGCCACCAGCGGCAAGCATGCGCTTGGCGTTACGGCACAGCACCAAGTAGCGGCTTGTCCTGGCTCAGGGGGCAGGCAATGGGGCGGGGACTGGCTGGCTCAGGGAGGTGGGCAACGGGATTGAGAACCATCCCACTTCTGCCACCAGTGGCACTCACGTCCTTGGCGCTCCGGCACAGCACCATGTAGTGGCCGGTCCTGGCTCAAGGGATGGGGAGTGGGCGGCTCAGGGAGGTGGGCAACGGGATTGAGAACCATCCCACTTCTGCCACCAGTGGCACTCACGTCCTTGGCGCTCCGGCACAGCACCACGCAGCGGCCTGTCCTGGCTCAAGGGACGGGGGAGTGGGCGGGGAATGGCCGGCTCAGGGAGGTGGGCGACGGGCTCGAGAACCATCCCACCGCTCCCACCAGCGGCACCCACGTCCTTGGCGCTCCGGCACAGCACCCCGCAGCGGCCTGTCCTGGCTCAAGGGACGGGGAGTGGGCGGGGAATGGCCGGCTCAGGGAGGTGGGCGACGGGCTCGAGAACCATCCCACCGCTGCCACCAGCGGCACTCACGTCCTTGGCGCTCCGGCACAACACGACGTAGCGGCAGGCCCGCTTCCACTGGAGGTGGCCCGGGGCCGAGGAGACCAGGGCGTTGCGGAGGAAGAAGAGGGTCCCGCCGTGGTCCAGGACGAAGACGTGCTCCTTGGTGGGCAGGAACTTGCGGTAGCCGTGGGACAGCAGCGGGGCCACCGACTTGCTCAGGTAGCGCCGGCGCCCCCCGAAGGTCTGGAAGTACAGGCCCTTGGTGTCTGGGGCGGGGGGGCGGGGACAAAATCAGGGGGTGGGGTCAGCGGCGGGGGGGGGAGACACGGCATAAGCCCCCGCCTCTCCCATCTGTAAGCCCCGCCCCCTCGTGCGAAGCACCACCCTCCCCTCGTGCGAGCCCCACCCCCTCCCTCGTGCGAGCCCCGCCCCCTCCCATCTGTAAACCCCGCCCCTCGTGCGAAGCACTACCCTCCCCTCGTGCGAGCCCCCGCCCCCTCCCTGGTGCGAGCCCCGCCCCCTCCCTGGTGCGAGCCCCGCCCCCTCCCTGGTGCGAGCCCCACCCCCTCCCTCGTGCGAGCCCCGCCCCCTCCCATCTGTAAACCCCCCGCCCCCTCGTGCAAAGCACCACCCTCCCCTCGTGCGAGCCCCCGCCCCCTCCCCTCGTGCGAGCCCCGCCCCTCCCCTCGTGCGAGCCCCGCCCCTCCCTGGTGCAAGCCCCGCCCCCTCCCTCGTGCGAGCGCCCTCCCTGGTGCGAGCCCCGCCCCCTCCCTGGTGCGAGCCCCCCCCCAGCGGCCGGTACTGACAGTTCAGGATGGCGGCTCTCTTCCAGGGGCGGCGCCGGCCCGTGCCCTCCTGGCGCAGGCGCGGGCAGAGCCGGCGGCAGACCCGGCGCCACACGCCCTCGCTGTCGCACGCCTGGCGCAGGTAGCGGCACGTCTGGCCCAGGGCCACCGTGTCCGCACCGACAGGAAGGAGACGATGTGATCCAGCTGGGGGGGGACAGGAGGTGGCGGGACCCCCAGAGTGACCCACGGCTTAGGGCCCTCTGGGTTATACGGACCAGCCCCACAAGTATGGGGCCCTCCGGGTTATACGGACCCAGCCCCACAAGTATGGGACCCTCCGGGCTATACGGACCCGGCCACCACAAGTATGGGGCCCTCCGGGCTATATGGACCCAGCCCCACAAGTATGGGGCCCTCCGGGCTATACGGACCCGGCACCACAAGTATGGGGCCCTCCGGGCTATATGGACCCCAGCCCCACAAGTATGGGGCCCTCCGGCTATACGGACCCGGCCCCACAAGTATGGGGCCCTCCAGGCTATATGGACCCAGCCCCACAAGTATGGGGCCCTCCGGGCTATACGGACCCGGCCCCACAAGTATGGGGCCCCTCCAGGCTATACGGACCCAGCCCCCCAGGTATGGGGCCCTCCGGGCTATATGGACCCAGCCCCACAAGTATGGGGCCCTCCGGGCTATACGGACCCAGCCCCCCAGGTATGGGGCCCTCCGGGCTATACGGACCCAACCCCACAAGTATGAGGCCCTCTGGGCTATACGGACCCAGCCCCACAAGTATGGGGCCCTCCGGGCTATACGGACCCAACCCCACAAGTATGGGGCCCTCCGGGCTATACGGACCCAGTCCCCCGGGTATGGGGCCCTCCGGGCTATATGGACCCAGCCCCACAAGTATGGGGGCCCTCCGGGCTATACAGACCCAGCCCCCTGGGTATGGGGCCCTCCGGGCTATACGGACCCAGTCCCCCGGGTATGGGGCCCTCCGGGCTATACAGACCCAGCCCCCCGGGTATGGGGCCCTCCGGGCTATACAGACCCAGCCCCCCGGGTATGGGGCTCCCTGGGTTCTACGGCCCCATGGCTCCAGCCCCCCCACCCGCCCCGCGCGCTGACTCACCAGCTCTGGGGGGAGGCGCTGGATGGGGGATGAGCCCCCCAGGTCGGTCCGGCCCTCAGCGCCCCCCGGCCCCTGGCTGCAGCGCGGGCGCTTGGCCTGGGGGGAGAGAGCATCGGGGGGGGGGGATTATTATGGGGCCAGCCAAGTGAGTGCGCCCCCAGTGTGCCCTCTGCCCCACGGCACCCCCCTGCGGAGAGCTCCACCCCCCCAGCGCCCCCTGCCCCACACCCCCCCCTATTGAGCCTCCTGCCCCATGCGCCCCCTGCCCCACGGCGCTGCCCCACCCGGCCGCTCACCCCCCCATCTTCGTCGTCCCCCGAGAGCCGGGAGCCGCGCGGGAGCCGCCGGCACCGCAGGCGCCTCGTGGCGCGTCGGTCGCCCATCCGCCCCCGGCTCCGGGCCCCTGGGCAGAGGCTGGCGCGACCCACAGCGACCCACGGCGCTTCCCCCCCAGCATGGCCAGGGCTGCCCGGCCCGCCCCTCGCCCCGGGACATGGCTCTGTGAGCTGGCGCCGCCCCCCGGGCTTCACAGAGCCGGGCGCCGGGGTGACGGGCACTGACCTCACCGCCGGGCACTGTGACCTCAGGCCAGCCCCACAGCGCCCCACTGGGCATCGGGGCCGGGCCCTGCTCCCTGACCCGGCCCCACAGCGCCCCACCTGGCATCGGGGCCGGGCCCTGCTCCCTGGACCCGGCCTCACGGGCGCCCCACCGGGCATCGGGGCCGGGCCCTGCTCCCTGGACCCGGCCCCACAGTGCCCCACTGGGCATCGGGGCCAGGCCCTGCTCCCCAGACCCCGGCCCCACGGCGCCCCACCGGGCATCGGGGCCGGGCCCTGCTCCCCGGACCCAGCCCCACGGCGCCCCACCGGGCATCGGGGCCGGGCCCTGCTCCCTGGAGCCGGCCCCACGGCGCCCCCACCGGGCATCGGGGCCGGGCCCCGCTGCCTGGAGCCGGCCCCACGGCGCCCCACTGGGCATGGGGGCCGGCCCCGCTCCCCGGCCCCACGGCGCCCCACCGGGCATCGGGGCCGGGCCCCGCTCCCCGGCCCCGGCCCCACAGCACCCCCACTGGGGCATGGGGCCAGCCCTGATTGCTGGGGGAAGAGCCCCCTGCTGCCCCCCAACCCTGCTGCCCACAGCTGAGTGCCCCCCCCCAGTGCCACGCTGGGGTCCTCTCCGGGTCAGCCTTGGGGCTTGAGGTCGTATTTGGAACGATTCCCCCCCAGTGCCTCGCACGAGGGGGGGGACGCTTCCCCTCCCCCAGCACCTCGCACGAGGGGGGGGACGCTTCCCCTCCCCCCAGCGCCTCGCATGAGGGGGGGAACGCTTCCCCTCCCCCCAGCGCCTCGCATGAGGGGGGACGCTTCCCCTCCCCCAGCGCCTCGCACGAGGGGGGGCGCTTCCCCTCCCCCCAGCACCTCGCACGAGGGGGGGGAACGCTTCCCCTCCCCCCAGCGCCTCGCACGAGGGGGGACGCTTCCCCTCCCCCCAGCGCCTCGCACGAGGGGGGGACGCTTCCCCTCCCCCCAGCGCCTCGCACGAGGGGGGGAACGCTTCCCCTCCCCGCCAGCGCCTCGCACGAGGGGGGGGAACGCTTCCCCTCCCGCCAGCGCCTCGCACGAGGGGGGGAACGCTTCCCCCTCCCGCCAGCGCCTCGCACGAGGGGGGAACGCTTCCCCTCCCGCCAGCGCCTCGCACGAGGGGGGGGAACGCTTCCCCTCCCGCCAGCGCCTCGCACGAGGGGGGGAACGCTTCCCCTCCCCCCAGCGCCTCGCACGAGGGGGGGACGCTTCCCCTCCCCCCAGCGCCTCGCACGAGGGGGGGACGCTTCCCCTCCCCCCAGCGCCTCGCACGAGGGGGGGACGCTTCCCCTCCCCCCAGCGCCTCGCACGAGGGGGGAAACGCTTCCCCTCCCCCCAGCGCCTCGCACGAGGGGGGGCGCTTCCCCCTCCCCCCAGCGCCTCGCACGAGGGGGGGCGCTTCCCCTCCCCCCAGCGCCTCGCACGAGGGGGGACGCTTCCCCTCCCCCCGGCGCCTCGCACGAGGGGGGGGGGCGCTTCCCCCTCCCCCCGGCGCCTCGCACGAGGGGGGACGCTTCCCCTCCCCCCGGCGCCTCGCACGAGGGGGGGACGCTTCCCCTCCCCCCGGCGCCTCGCACGAGGGGGGGACGCTTCCCCTCCCCCCGGCGCCTCGCACGAGGGGGGAACGCTTCCCCTCCCCCCGCGCCTCGCACGAGGGGGGGAACGCTTCCCCTCCCGCCGGCGCCTCGCACGAGGGGGGACGCTTCCCCTCCCCCCAGCGCCTCGCACGAGGGGGGGAACGCTTCCCCTCCCGCCAGCGCCTCGCACGAGGGGGGGGAACGCTTCCCCTCCCCCCAGCGCCTCGCACGAGGGGGGGCGCTTCCCCTCCCCCCAGCGCCTCGCACGAGGGGGGGAACGCTTCCCCTCCCCCCAGCGCCTCGCACGAGGGGGGGACGCTTCCCCTCCCCCCGGCGCCTCGCACGAGGGGGGGAACGCTTCCCCTCCCGCCAGCGCCTCGCACGAGGGGGGGGACGCTTCCCCCTCCCCCCCGGCGCCTCGCACGAGGGGGGGACGCTTCCCCCTCCCCCCGGCGCCTCGCACGAGGGGGGGGACGCTTGCCCTCCCGCCAGCGCCTCGCACGAGGGGGGACGCTTCCCCTCCCCCCGGCGCCTCGCACGAGGGGGGGACGCTTCCCCTCCCCCCAGCGCCTCGCACGAGGGGGGAACGCTTTCCCCTCCCCCCGGCGCCTCGCACGAGGGGGGGCGCTTCCCCTCCCCCCGGCGCCTCGCACGAGGGGGGGAACGCTTCCCCCCTCCCGCCGGCGCCTCGCACGAGGGGGGACGCTTCCCCCTCCCCCCAGCGCCTCGCACGAGGGGGGGCGCTTCCCCTCCCCCCGGCGCCTCGCACGAGGGGGGGGAACGCTTCCCCTCCCGCCGGCGCCTCGCACGAGGGGGGAACGCTTCCCCTCCCCCCGGCGCCCTCGCACGAGGGGGGGCGCTTCCCCTCCCCCCGGCGCCTCGCACGAGGGGGGGACGCTTCCCCTCCCCCCGGTGCCTCGTAGGAGAGGGGGATGGGCCTGAGGTAGTCGTGGTCTCTTAGGTCCCACCCTTTTTTCACAGCTCCTTCTCTTGCTATTGGCTAGTTGTCCTGTCAGTCTCCTCTCAGTGCCCGCCCCCTTGGGGTGATTCTTTCTCCGATTGGCCAGCTGGGCTGTCACTCTCGCTTCACGGCCCTTCACACCGCCCGGACGGGAGTCTCCCTCTGGTTGGCCCGTCGAGGCGTCTCTCAAATCGTGCCACGCATTCGGCCGCGTGCGATTGGCTGAGCCGCTGAAATAGCTCCGCCCCCCCGTACCAGGCAGTTCACGCATTCAACTGTTGCCGCCTTGTGACTCCGGTGCCTGTGGAGCCGTGTTCGGCTGGGCAGATGTGCTGTCAATCATAGGAAGGCCCCGCCTCTCCTAGTGTGATTGGCTGAATGAGGCGAACGTTCCCCACCGCTTCTGAGCTGATTGGTTGGAGCTCGCTCGCCTTCTGATTGGTCCAATCTAGAACGAAAGCCCCGCCTCCTGGGGTATGATTGACGGTGGCGCGTTGGCTAGACCCGCCTTGTACGCTGCCATTGGCTGAGGAGGGGCAGAACGAGCTGTCCGTTCCCCGACCTGATTGGCTGAACCCTTCATAAGGCCCGCCTCCCGCTTCGTGGTAGGTTGACCTGCCTGCATGCCCCGCCCTACAGCGTGACCCGTTGAGGCGCTGTGATTGGATGAGGACAATACATCGGCCACGCCCCCTTCAGCGAGGATTGGCTGCAGTGTCTCAGTAGGCACCGCCCTCCTGAAACCCGATTGGGCAAGAGGAGCTCCCCGCCAGGTTCCACTGGCTGGCTCCCCACTGGCCCCGCCCCCTCCCGTTGATTGGCCGCTCCCGGCCCCGCCCCCTTTGGCTGGGGCTGGCTCCCCCTCGCGGCCTCGGCCGGTCAGTCTGGCAGCGGCGGCCGCAGCGAGCGGAGCCCCGGGATGGCGGCGGGCGAGGCGGAGCCGGAGCTGCTCCCGCCCCCCGCGCCCGGCGGGGCCGCCACCGAGCGGGCCCTGGAGGAGGCGGCGGCCTCGGGCAGCCTGAGCCTGGCGGGGCGGCGGCTGCGGCTCTTCCCGGGGGCGGCGGCGCGGCGCTGGGACCTGAGCGACACCACCCAGGCCGGTGAGACCCCGCCCCTCGCGCCGGGCCCCGCCCCCGGCAACGGAACCCCCCACTAGCCCCGCCCCTTCCAACGGACCCTGCCTCGCGCCGGGCCCCGCCCCCCCCGGCAACGGAACCCCCCACTAGCCCCGCCCCTTCCAACGGACCCTGCCTCGCGCCGGGCCCCGCCCCCCCGGCAACGGAACCCCCCACTAGCCCCGCCCCTTCCAACGGACCCTGCCTCGCGCCGGGCCCCGCCCCCCCGGCAACGGAACTTTCACCACTAGCCCCGCCCCCCGGCAACGGCCCTTCCTCGCGCCGGGCCCCGCCCCCGGCAACGGAACCCCCCCCCTAGCCCCGCCCCCGGCAACGGACCTTCCTCGCGCCGGGCCCCGCCCCCGGCAACGGAACCCCCCCCACTAGCCCCGCCCCCGGCAACGGATCCTTCCTCGCGCCGGGCCCCGCCCCCCTTCTAACGGACCCATCCCCCCCGCGGCCCCGCCTCCGTCAACGCAATCCCCCTCGCGCCGGCCCCGCCTCCATCGGACTCCCTCGCGCTGGCCCCGCCCCTGCAATGGAACCTCTCGCGCCGGGCCCCGCCCCCCGGCAACGGAACCCCCCACTAGCCCCGCCCCTTCCAACGGACCCTGCCTCGCGCCGGGCCCCGCCCCCCCCGGCAACGGAACCCCCCACTAGCCCCGCCCCTTCCAACGGACCCTGCCTCGCGCCGGGCCCCGCCCCCCCGGCAACGGAACCCCCCACTAGCCCCGCCCCTTCCAACGGACCCTGCCTCGCGCCGGGCCCCGCCCCCCCGGCAATGGAACTTCCACCACTAGCCCCGCCCCCCGGCAACGGCCCTTCCTCGCGCCGGGCCCCGCCCCCGGCAACGGAACACCCCCTCTAGCCCCGCCCCCGGCAACGGATCCTTCCTCGCGCCGGGCCCCGCCCCCTTCTAACGGACCCATCCCCCCCCGCGGCCCCGCCTCCGTCAACGCAACCCCCCTCGCGCCGGCCCCGCCTCCATCGGACTCCCTCGCGCTGGCCCCGCCCCCTGCAATGGAACCTCTCGCGCCGGCCCCGCCCCCTCCAACGGATTACCTCACGATGGCCCCGCCCCTTTGCCTGCCCCCCCCCTCAGACCCCTGTTTCCCGTGGACGCTCCCCAGGCCCCGCCCCTGTCTGGCCAGGCCCCGCCCCCTTTGACCCCTCGCCGTCACATCGCCCTGCCAGGCCCCGCCCCCTTTGCCTGGACGCCCCGCCCCTTCCCCGGTGCACCCCCCCCCGAACCCCCAGCAGCCCCCCCTCCCCTGCTGGGGGGGGCATGAGAGGGAAACTGAGCCGGGGCCCCCCCCGCCCTGCCATGCAGCCCAGGGCCCGGCCCCCTCGTGCAAAGCCGCCCCCCCCCCGTGCAAAGCCGCCCCCCCCCCGTGCAAAGCCGCCCCCCCCCGTGCAAAGCCGCCCCCCCCGTGCAAAGCCGCCCCCCCCGTGCAAAGCCGCCCCCCCCCCGTGCAAAGCCGCCCCCCCCCCCGTGCAAAGCCGCCCCCCCGTGCAAAGCCGCCCCCCCCGTGCAAAGCCGCCCCCCCCATGCAAAGCCGCCCCCCCCCCGTGCAAAGCCGCCCCCCCCCGTGCAAAGCCGCCCCCCCCTCGTGCAAAGCGTGCGGGACGGGAAACGGCTCCGAAACGGGCGGCTCCGGGGCCGGCTGATTGGCCTGGAGACGGGCGTCAGGCCCCCCCCCCCCCCGAGATCGGGGCCCGATTGTGCGACTAGGAGGCAACCGCAGGACGGGGCGGAGGGATTTTTCAGATGGGGAAACTGAGGCATGGCCAACCCGACTTCCCCCGCCCCGGGCAAGGACTGACCCCGCTCTCCCAAATCCCCAGGCCCTGGCTCCCCAGGGTGCCTGTTTCTTCCGGGGGGGGGGGCGATCAGTCTCTCCCTTCCTCGCCTTCCCTGGTTGTGGGGAGCCCCCTTGGCCCCACATTCCCCCGCCCCCCATTGGGTTCCCCCCGTCTTTGTTTACGAGCCTCGGGCCGGGCCGCTTCCGGCGCAGCTGCTTTGCCCGAATCCCCGAGCCCCGGAGCCTGGTCCTGCGCTGCGGCGGGGTTGGGGGGTCACTTGGGGGGCCCACAGAGGAGCCCCCGGGGTGTGGGGCAAGACTCACTTCCTCCTTCTGGTTACCTCCTGTGGTTACAAGTAACGTGATCAGCCTGGGTCAGTGGAGTGGGGGCCAGGACTCCTGGGTTCTCTGCCCGGCTCTGGGAGGGGAATGGGGGCTGGTGGGTTAGAGCAGGGGGGGCTGGGAGCCAGGACTCCTGGGTTCTCTCCCCGGCTCTGGGAGGGGAGTGGGGGCTGGTGGGTTGGAGCGGGGGGGGGGCGGGAGCCAGGACTCCTGGGTTCTCTCCCCGGCTCTGGGAGGGGAGTGGGGGCTGGTGGGTTAGAGCAGGGGGGGCTGGGAGCCAGGACTCCTGGGTTCTCTCCCCAGCTCTGGGAGGGGAGTGGGGGCTGGTGGGTTAGAGCAGGGGGGGGCTGGGAGCCAGGACTCCTGGGTCCTCTCTCCGGATCCAGGACAGGAGAGGGGGCTGGTGGTTAGGGTGGGGGGCTGGGAGCCCGGACGCCTGGGTTCCATTCCTAGTGTTGCCACCGATCTGCTGGGTGACGTCAGCCAGTCACTTCCGCCTCAGTTGCTCTCTTCCCCTTTCCGACGAGCTTTGCGGTGGGCAGATGTTTCAAAACTGTGGGGGGGGCCCTGCCGGGTGGCACCCTCCCCCCCCCCCGGCACTTTCCTGTCCCTTGCGGGGGCCCTTGCCCCCGTTCCCCCGGCGCGGGCGCTATCTGGGGTCCGCTGGAGACCCCCCCAGCATGGGGAGGGGGACCGGCTGAACCCCGTAATTCACCTTGGGGTTCGGGGGAGGAACGGCTTTGCAGTCCCCTACGGGTCTGCGATCTGCCCTCTGGCGGGCAGGGTCCCCTCAGCGCCCCCCTGGCGCTTTCTGCCCACACGGGAACGTCCCCCCCCCCCCCCCCGGGCGCGCGAAGGAGGAAGCGGGCGCCAGCGCAGCGCGCCCAGAGCGCGCCGCCGGCTCCGAAGCCACATCCTGCCCGCTCTCGGGCGCCCGCTCGGCATCCTAAACCAGCCCCGATTCCTCCTCCCGGGGCCCTGGCACGGCGCCTGGTTTCGGGGGGCTCCCCGGGGCGCAGGCGGCTGGCGCGATCCGGCGCGGAGGGCGAAGACAATCCAGCCTTTCTCTCCACCCAACAAGGGGCTGTTCAGAGGCCCGAGACCAGCGAACCCCCCCCCCCGCTGCCAGCCGGCGGGGGTTGCCGGCGCTGGCGGGCCCGGGGATGGGCGAGGCGCCCCGAGGGGGAAACTGAGTCACGGGGGGGGGTGTAGGGCTATAACCCGGCTTGGTGTGACTCAGAAGAGCGCCGGGGCGGCTCCCTGCCGGCGGCTGAGCCGTCTCTTGTGTTCGAGGAGGGGAAACCGAGGCACGGGTGGTGCTAAAGAGATCCCCCCCCCTCCCGCCCCCGGCTCTAACCACTCTGTCATCCTGCCTTCCTGCCCCGGAGGCTCCAGCCAAAGGGGCCGGCCTCGTACCCACCGGAGCAGCGCCGGGGCTATTTTTAGGTGGGTCAGTAGCGTGGGAGGGGTGTGGGGGGGGGTCACTTCAAACGCAGAATCTTCCCCCCCCCCCGTCTCAGCTGTTCGTCCGGGGGGGGGATCCCCTCGCCGGCGGGTTATTTCTGGCCCGGCATGTCTCACCTGCGGCTCCCCCCGAGGGGAATGCGGGGGGAACATCTGCTTTGTATTTTTAGCCGGAGGCCGGCGTTTCGCCCCCCCCCCCGCCGCCCCCCCCCCCCCGGGCGTCTCCAGTCGGGTCGCGTCTGTCCGGCCGGCAGCAGCTGCGCGGCCCACCCGGCTGGAAATCGCCCCCCGTCTCTTGCCGTGGGTCCCGGCCTCCCTCGCTCGCCCAGCCCAGCAATGCCAGTCCCCCCCCCCCACTTGCCACCCCCTGCACCCCGACATCCCCCTCGTCCTGCCATCCCTCTGCCCGCTCGGCCCTCGCGCCCGCACACACCCGGCCCCCGAAGCTTAGCTCCCCCTTTCCTTGGGCGGGGGACTCCCTTGTCCCTGGTCCTCCCGACTCCCGCAAGGGGCTTCATTGCTCCTCCTCGCCCACCCGCCGGGGTAACGAGAGGAGGGGTGGTCCCGGCGAGATTTCGGGGGGGCTCGGTCCGCCAGAGGCTAGCACGCGTCTCGGCCCCTTAGCCGCGGCGGGGAATTGGGGGCTAACCCCCCATCTGGATGCCGGTCCCATGCTCTGGAGCACCCCGGGGGGGGGCCATGCTCCGGAGCACCCCAGGGGGGCGGCCCCCATGCTCCGGAGCACCCCGGGGGGGGGCAGCCCCCATGCCCCCCATGCTCCGGAGCACCCCGGGGGGGGGGCGGCCCCCATGCTCCGGAGCACCCCGGGGGGGGGGCGGCCCCCATGCTCCGGAGCACCCCGGGGGGGGCGGCCCCCATGCTCCGGAGCACCCCGGGGGCGGCCCCCATGCTCCAGAGCACCTTGGGGGGGCGGCCCCCATGCTCCGGAGCACCCCGGGGGGGCGGCCCCCATGCTCGAGCACCCCATGGGGGCGGCCCCCATGCTCCGGAGCACCTTGGGGGGGGGCGGCCCCATGCTCCGGAGCACCTTGGGGGGGGTGGCCCCATGCTCCGGAGCACCTTGGGGGGGCGGCCCCCATCCTCCGGAGAACCCTGCGGGGTGGCCCCATGCTCTGGGGGCCCTGATCTCAGCTGGGGCAGGGCCCGTCTCGCCGTGGGTCTGGGCAGCGTCTCTCAGCCGGTCCCACGGCCGGAGGGTTCTCCGGACGCTTGGGCGAGGCCCCGGCGTCTCTCCCCGGGCGGGGGCGGCGTCGGGAGGCGGCCGGTCCGCCCCCCGCCTCTCCTGCCATAGGTCCGCGCGCCGTGCCAAGTTCAATCCCTGCACAGGCCCCCATTCTACAGGACCCTGCACAGACCCCCCCTGATCGAAATCAGGGCCCCCCATGGTGTCGGGCACTGCATGGACCCCCCTGTCTGAGATTGGGGTCCCCCATGGTGTCGGGCACTGCATGGACCCCCCTGTCTGAGATTGGGGTCCCCCATGGTGTCGGGCACTGCATGGACCCCCCCCTGTCTGAGATTGGGGTCCCCCATGGTGTCGGGCACTGCATGGACCCCCCTGTCTGAGATTGGGGTCCCCCATGGTGTCGGGCACTGCATGGACCCCCCTGTCTGAGATTGGGGTCCCCCATGGTGTCGGGCACTGCACGGACCCCCCCTGTCTGAGATTGGGGTCCCCCATGGTGTCGGGCACTGCACGGAACCCCCTGTCTGAGATTGGGGTCCCCATGGTGTCGGGCACTGCACGGACCCCCCCGTCTGAGATTGGGGGTCCCCATGGTGTCGGGCACTGCACGGACCCCCCCTGTCTGAGATTGGGGTCCCCATGGTGTCGGGCACTGCACGGACCCCCCCGTCTGAGATTGGGGTCCCCCATGGTGTCGGGCACTGCACGGACCCCCCCTGTCTGAGATTGGGGTCCCCCATGGTGTCGGGCACTGCACGGACCCCCCCTGTCTGAGATTGGGGTCCCCCATGGTGTCGGGCACTGCACGGACCCCCCCATCTGAGATTGGGGTCCCCATGGTGTCGGGCACTGCACGGACCCCCCCTGTCTGAGATTGGGGTCCCCCCATGGTGTCGGGCACTGCACGGACCCCCCCTGTCTGAGATTGGGGTCCCCCATGGTGTCGGGCACTGCACGGACCCCCCCCTGTCTGAGATTGGGGGTCCCCCATGGTGTCGGGCACTGCACGGACCCCCCCGTCTGAGATTGGGGTCCCCCATGGTGTCGGGCACTGCACGGACCCCCCCGTCTGAGATTGGGGTCCCCATGGTGTCGGGCACTGCACGGACCCCCCTGTCTGAGATTGGGGTCCCCCCATGGTGTCGGGCACTGCATGGACCCCCCTGTCTGAGATTGGGGTCCCCCATGGTGTCGGGCACTGCACGGACCCCCCTGTCTGAGATTGGGGTCCCCCATGGTGTCGGGCACTGCACGGACCCCCCCTGTCTGAGATTGGGGTCCCCCATGGTGTCGGGCACTGCACGGACCCCCCCGTCTGAGATTGGGGTCCCCCATGGTGTCGGGCACTGCACGGACCCCCCCTGTCTGAGATTGGGGTCCCCATGGTGTCGGGCACTGCACGGACCCCCCTGTCTGAGATTGGGGTCCCCCATGGTGTCGGGCACTGCACGGACCCCCCCGTCTGAGATTGGGGTCCCCATGGTGTCGGGCACTGCACGGACCCCCCCGTCTGAGATTGGGGTCCCCCATGGTGTCGGGCACTGCATGGACCCCCCCCTGCGGCCTCTCTGCTCCCGGGAGCCAGGACTCCTGGGTTCGTCCCCGGCGGGGCCGCGGCCTCTCTGCTCCCGGGAGCCAGGACTCCTGGGTTCGTCCCCGGCCGGGCCGCGGGCCTCGCTGCTCCCGGGAGCCAGGACTCCTGGGTTCCTAGAGCAGGACCCCCGGGCGCCCTGACCCCCTCCCCTCTCGTCCCAGATCTCTCCCGGAACCGCTTTGCCGAGGTGCCCGAGGACGCCTGCCACCTCGTCTCCCTGGAGGGGCTGAGTTTGTACCACAACTGTGTGCGGAGCATCCCGCCCGCCATCGCCAACCTGCAGTCCCTCACCTACCTGAACCTCAGGTACCGGGGGGGCGGGGGGGCCCCGGCGGGGGGGGGGGGGGATCTGAGCCCCCCACGGCTTGGTTCTAACGGCGCCTTCTCCCCGCCAGCCGCAACCAGCTCACCGCCCTGCCGGCCTCCCTCTGCCGCCTGCCCCTCCGCGTCCTGGTCGCCAGCAACAACAAGCTGGCATCGCTGCCCCCCGAGACGGGCTCGCTGACCAGCCTGCGCCAGCTGGTGAGTGGGGCCCGGGATCCCTCCCGCCCGGGAAACCCCGACAGTGCTGGTCCTAGGGGCGCTGTGGGGCAGGGAGCGGGGTGGGGGGCAGCAGGGGGTGCTCTCCCCCGGCAGGCAGGGCTGGTCCTAGGGGCGCTGTGGGGCAGGGAGCGGGGGACTCAGCAGGGGGGCGCTCTCCCCCGGCAGGCGGGGCTGGTCCTAGGGGCGCTGTGGGGCAGGGAGCGGGGCGGGGGGCAGCAGGGGGGGCGCTCTCCCCCGGCAGGCAGGGCTGGTCCTAGGGGCGCTGTGGGGCAGGGAGCGGGGTGGGGGGCAGCAGGGGGGCGCTCTCCCCCGGCAGGCGGGGCTGGTCCTAGGGGCGCTGTGGGGCAGGGAGCGGGGTGGGGGGCAGCAGGGGGGCGCTCTCCCCCGGCAGGCGGGGCTGGTCCTAGGGGCGCTGTGGGGCAGGGAGCGGGGTGGGGGGCAGCAGGGGGGCGCTCTCCCCCGGCAGGCAGGGCTGGTCCTAGGGGCGCTGTGGGGCAGGGAGCGGGGGACTCAGCAGGGGGCGCTCTCCCCCGGCAGGCGGCTCTGGCCCCACTGCTGATGTCGCGGCGCGGGGGGGGGGGTCCGTGCCCCCCACAGCTCTCCTGTCACTCCTGCGCCAGGGCGAACCCAGGCGTCCTGGCTTGTCTCCCGCGCGGGTCGTTCCATCTTCACTCCCGCCAGCCCCGGACGCCCCCCCCCCCCCACTCTGGGGCGCTGCCCCCCCCCCCAGCCCCGTTAACCCCCCTTCCCCCCCAGGACGTGAGCGGCAATGAACTCCAGGCCCTGCCGGCCAGCGTGGGCCGGCTGGAGTCCCTGCGCGACCTCAACGTCCGGAGGAACAGCTGACCGCCCTGCCCGAAGGTCAGTGCCGCCCGCCGCCGGCCCTTTAAATCCCGGGGCGGGGCCCCTCCCGGCCAATGGCGCGCGGGGCGGGAGCAGGAGCCACCAATCCCGCGAGCCCAGTCGGCTGGGAGTTAAAGGGCCGGCGCGCGAATCCCCTTCCAGCCCGTCCTCTTGGTTCGAGCGCACCGGGGCTCCCCCCGCCCCACAGATCCTGCCCCCCGCCGCCCTCACCGGGCCCCTCTGCCGCCCCAGAGCTGTCGGAGCTGCCCCTGGTCCGCCTGGACTTCTCCTGCAACCGGGTCGCCCGCATCCCCGTCTGCTACCGGCACCTCCGGCACCTGCAGACCATCCTCCTGGACAACAACCCCCTCCTGTCGCCGCCCCGCCAGGTGAGCCGGGGGGGGACCGGGGGGGCGGAAACCGACCGGGGGGGCGGCCTCAAGCCTGGGGGGGCAATGCCAGGGTCCGATCCAGTGGCTCCTTCTCTAAAGGGGTGGGGGCTCCCCTCAGCTCAGCCCTAACGAGCCCCCCCCCCCGCCTTGGCCCAGCCCTAACGAGCCCCCCCGCCCCCCCCCCCGTTTCGCCCCCTCCCCCCCCCCCCCAGATCTGCCTCAAAGGCAAAATCCACATCTTCAAATACCTCAACCTGGAAGCCTGCAGCAAGCCGGGCCCGGACCTGGCCGACTACGCCCGGGCCGCCCGCCCCACCGGCTTCGGCACCTGGTAAGGGACCCTCGCCGGGGTGGGGGGGGGGGCTGGGAGCCAGGACTCCTGGGCTCTGGGAGGTCAGAGCAGCGGGGGGGGGGGGGGGCAGGGAACCCGGACTCCTGGGTTCTATTTCTGGATCTAGAGCTTGGGGAGGAAGTGCCAAGTTCCGTCCCTCCCCGCCCCTCTCTCTGGCATGGGGTTGATCCCAGCACCGTCCCCTGCCCCCCCCCCGCCCCGCCCACACCTCTCCCTGCCCCCCGCCCCGCCCACACCTCTCTCTGCCCCTCAGCCTCTCCGACGAGTTCTACCCCGGCCGGCAGTACGGCGGCCTGGACTCCGGCTTCAACAGCGTCGACAGCGGCAGCAAGCGGTGGTCCGGGAACGAGGTAGGGAACCGCGCCCCCCCCCCCCCCCGCCGGCTCCCCCCTCCTCAACCCCCCCCCCCCCCGAGACTCACCCGCCTCCCCCCTCTGCTCTCTCAGTCCACAGACGAGTTCTCGGACCTGGCGTGCCGCATGGCGGAGCTGGCGCGCGACCCCCGCCCGCCGAGGGAGAAGCGGGACAGGGCAGGTGAGCGGGGTTCCCCCCCCCCCGGTGGGATTCCCTCGCCCTGGGGCGCCCCCATGACCCCCACTGACGCCTTCCTCCCCACAGCCAACGGCGACCTGGAGCCGATCGACTTCATCGACAGCAGCATGGAGGAGGAGGAGGCGGCGGGCAAACCGGAGGGCAGCTCGCCGGGCGGCCACCGCGGCTGAGGTGAGGGGACTACAACTCCCAGGATGCCCTGCTCCGCTCTGGGCCCGGAGGCTGCCCCCCCCCCCCCCGGGGCAGAGAGGTGTCACATGGGGACCAAAAGGAGTCGTAGTTCGCTCGCCTCACGTCTCCCATTCTCCCTATGGGCCGGGCTCCCTGGTTGGACTACGTCTCCCATGGTGCACTCTGGTCCGGCCTCAGAGTGAGGCTTCTAGTCCATAGCCGTGGTGCATCCTGGGAGATGTAGTTTTGAGGGACGGTTTGGGCTCAGGCCTGCTGCTCCCGCTGGCTGGGGGCACAGAGCCATGGGGGCTTGGTGGGTCGGAGCAGGGGGGGCTGGGAGCCAGGACTCCTGGGTTCTCTCCCCGGCTCTGGGAGGGGAGTGGGGGCTGGTGGTTTAGAGCAGGGGGGGCTGGGAGCCAGGACTCCTGGGTTCTCTCCCCGGCTCTGGGAGGGGAGTGGGGGCTGGTGGGTTAGAGCAGGGGGGGCTGGGAGCCAGGACTCCTGGGTTCTCTGCCTGATCCTGTCCCTCTCTCACCTCCTCTCCCCAGGAGACGCGGAAAGCAGAGAGGGGCCTTCCCCAGAGAGCCGAGTTCGAGGAGAAGGCGCCGAACAGCAGGTGAGGGGTCCCCGGGTCCCGCCCCAGAGGTGGGCGCATCTCGGCGCCGGGCGAGGGGTCCCCGGGTCCCGCCCCAGAGGTGGGCGCATCTCGGCGCCGGGCGAGGGGTCCCCGGGCCCCGCCCCAGAGGTGGGCGCGTCTCGGCGCCGGGCGAGGGGTCCCCGGGTCCCGCCCCAGAGGTGGGCGCGTCTCGGCGCCGGGCGAGGGGTCCCCGGGTCCCGCCCCAGAGGTGGGCGCGTCTCGGCGCCGGGCGAGGGGTCCCCGGGTCCCGCCCAGAGGTGGGCGCGTCTCGGCGCCGGGCGAGGGGTCCCCGGGTCCCGCCCCAGAGGTGGGCGCATCTCGGCGCCGGGCGAGGGGTCCCCGGGTCCCGCCCCAGAGGTGGGCGCGTCTCGGCGCCGGGCGAGGGGTCCCCGGGTCCCGCCCCAGAGGTGGGCGCGTCTCGGCGCCGGGCGAGGGGTCCCCGGGTCCCCGAGGGGTCCCCGGGTCCCGCCCCAGAGGTGGGCGCGTCTCGGCGCCGGGCGAAGGGGTCCCCGGGTCCCGCCCCAGAGGTGGGCGCGTCTCGGCGCCGGGCGAGGGGTCCCCGGGTCCCGCCCCAGAGGTGGGCGCGTCTCGGCGCCGGGCGAGGGGTCCCCGGGTCCCGCCCCAGAGGTGGGCGCGTCTCGGCGCCGGGCGAGGGGTCCCCGGGTCCCGCCCCAGAGGTGGGCGCGTCTCGGCGCCGGGCTAGGGGTCCCCGGGTCCCCGCCCCAGAGGTGGGCGCGTCTCGGCGCCGGGCTAGGGGTCCCCGGGTCCCCCCCCAGAGGTGGGCGCGTCTCGGCGCCGGGCGAGGGGTCCCCGGGTCCCGCCCCAGAGGTGGGCGCGTCTCAGCGCCGGGCGAGGGGTCTTAGCTGTCATTCAGCTGTAGTAGGTTGTTATCCTCTCACCGGACACCTCCCCATACCCCCCCCCCATAGTGCTCGTCTGGGTTCCCCGGCCCCCCACCCATGCCCCCAATCCCGCCCCCCCAGGCCAGCCCCCCCCGGGACGAGCCCCCCAGCGAGGAGCGGCGGCGCCCCGAGACGCTGCAGATCTGGCAGGAGCGGGAGCGGCAGCAGCAGGCGCTGCGGAGCCAGGCGCTGGAGAAGCGGGACAGGTACGTTTGGGGGGGGGGGGCGGGCCCCCCGCTGGGGCCGGGGGGTGGGGGGGGGCGTCCCGGCCGCCGCCCCCCCTGACCCTCTGCGCGTCTCTTCCAGCCTGCTGAGGATGACGTCCAGAGGCAGCTTCGGCAGCGCCCAGGGCCCTGCGGCCAGCAAGTGAGACCCCCCCCCCACGCCCCCCAGGAGAGATCCTCCCCCCACGCTCCCCGGGACCCACACTCGGCCCCACAGGCGACTTGAAGCCCCATGGATTTGGGTCCCTGTCCGCTAGAGCAGCCCGGGGGTCGCTCTAAAGCTGTGAGGGCGGCTGAGCCGTTCTCCTTGTGCCCCCCCCCCCGCCCCCTTCCCCCCACGGCCAGGCTCGGGGGCCCTGTGCCAGTGGGGGGGGCACTTCCCGCCCCCGGAGCAGCCCCCTCACCCGGCTCTGTCTCCCCCCAGTGGCCTGTCGGAGAGCAGCAGCCTGCCCCAGAGGAAGCTGAGGACCCAGGTGAGGGGGGGGGGACTGGGGTCGGAAGGGGGTTATTTTGGGGGGGGGGGGAATGGAGCCCAGTGGGACTCACGCCGACTCCCCCTCCCCCCCCCCCCTTCCCCCGTCTGTTTCAGGCCACGGAGCCGCCCCACGGCGTCCCCGGACCGGCATCCCCCGGGCAGAGCCCAGGGCAGCAGGGTGAGTGTCGGGGGGGGGGGGGGGGAGGGGGAGGGGGGGAGGGGGACTGGGGGTTAGAGCAGGGGGGGCTGGGAGCCAGGACTCCTGGGTTCTCTCCCTGGCTCTGGGAGGGGAGTGGGGGCTGGTGGGTTAGAGCGGGGGGGCTGGGAGCCAGGACTCCTGGGTTCTCTCCCCGGCGCTGGGAGGGGAGTGGGGGCTGGTGGGTCAGAGCAGGGGGGGCTGGGAGCCAGGACTCCTGGGTTCTCTCCCCGGCTCTGGAGGGGAGTGGGGGCTGGTGGCTTAGAGCAGGGGGGGCTGGGAGCCCGGACTCCTGGGTTCTCTCCCCGGCTCTGGGAGGGGAGTGGGGGCTGGGGGGTCAGAGCAGGGGGGGCTGGGAGCCCGGACTCCTGGGTTCTCTCCCCGGCTCCGGGAGGGGAGTGGGGGCTGGGGGGTCAGAGCAGGGGGGGCTGGGAGCCAGGACTCCTGGGTTCTCTCCCCGGCTCTGGGAAGGGAGTGGGGGCTGGTGGTTAGAGCAGGGGGGTCTGGGAGCCAGGACTCCTGGGTTCTCTCCCCGGCTCTGGGAAGGGAGTGGGGGCTGGTGGTTAGAGCAGGGGGGGGCTGGGAGCCCGGACTCCTGGGTTCTCTCCCCGGCTCTGGGAGGGGAGTGGGGGCTGGTGGATTAGAGCAGGGGGGGCTAGGAGCCCGGACTCCTGGGTTCTCTCCCTGACCTCTGGCAGGGGCCACGTGACCTGGGGGAAGCAGGGGGTGGGGGGGCCGTGGGGCAGGATCTCACCTTCCCCCTCCCCCTGCCCCCAGAGTCCCTCCCCCCACAGGTCTCCAGCCCCCTGGCCCGGGACCCCGGCGCGACCCAGAAGCCCAACAGCTTCCTGTTCCGCTCGGCCTCGCGGAGCGCTGTCAAGTCCGGCCCCGGTAGGTGGCACCGCGCGGCTCCCCCCCCCCCCCCCTCTGCCGGCGGGCGCGGTACCGCCCCGGCGCCTCCCCCCCCCCTCTGCCGGCTGGCGCGGGTACCGCCCCGGCGCCTCCCCCCCCCTCTGCCGGCGGGCGCGGGTACCGCCCCGGCGCCTCCCCCCCCCCTCTGCCGGCGGGGCGCGGTACCGCCCCGGCGCCTCCCCCCCCCCTCTGCCGGCTGGCGCAAGGTACCGCCCCGGCGCCTCCCCCCCCCTCTGCCGGCTGGCGCGGGTACCGCCCCGGCGCCTCCCCCCCCCTCTGCCGGCGGGCGCGGTACCGCCCCGGCGCCTCCCCCCCCCCTCTGCCGGCGGGCGCGGTACCGCCCCGGCGCCTCCCCCCCCCTCTGCCGGCGGGCGCGGGTACCGCCCCGGCGCCTCCCCCCCCCTCTGCCGGCGGGCGCGGGTACCGCCCCGGCGCCTCCCCCCCCCCTCTGCCGGCGGGCGCGGTACCGCCCCGGCGCCTCCCCCCCCCCCTCTGCCGGCGGGCGCGGTACCGCCCCGGCGCCTCCCCCCCCCCCTCTGCCGGCGGGCGCGGTACCGCCCCGGCGCCTCCCCCCCCCTCTGCCGGCGGGCGCGGTACCGCCCCCGGCGCCTCCCCCCCCTCTGCCGGCGGGCGCGGTACCGCCCCGGCGCCTCCCCCCCCCCCTCTGCCGGCGGGCGCGGTACCGCCCCGGCGCCTCCCCCCCCCCTCTGCCGGCGGGCGCGGTACCGCCCCGGCGCCTCCCCCCCCCCCTCTGCCCCCCTGAGCCCCGCCCTCCTCCCCGCAGCCTGCGACCCCCACGACTCCGACCCCCTGCGGCTCCAGGCCGGCTCGCACGACCTGGACGAGAAGGAGTTAACAGCCCAGCTCCGCCAGGTACGGCCCCACCCCCACCCCGCAGCATCCGCGTCCCCCGCAGACTCCCCGCATCGCAGCCCCCTGGGGACCCCCCCACGCCCCCCAGAGACCCCTGGGGACCCCCCCACGCCCCCCAGAGACCCCTGGGGACCCCCCACGCCCACCGGGGACCCCCCCACGCCCCCCAGAGACCCCTGGGGACCCCCCCACGCCCCCCAGAGACCCCTGGGGACCCCCCACGCCCACCGGGGACCCCTCCACGCCCCCCAGAGACCCCTGGGGACCCCCCCACGCCCCCCAGAGACCCCTGGGGACCCCCCACGCCCACCGGGGACCCCTCCACGCCCCCCAGAGACCCCTGGGGACCCCCCCACGCCCCCCAGAGACCCCTGGGGACCCCCCACGCCCCCCAGAGACCCCTGGGACGACGCCCCCACGCCCCCCAGAGACCCCTGGGACCCCGCCCCCACGCCCCCCAGAGACCCCTGGGACGACGCCCCCACGCCCCCCAGAGACCCCTGGGACCCCTCCCCCACGCCCCCCAGAGACCCCTGGGACCCCTCCCCCACGCCCCCCAGAGACCCCTGGGACGACGCCCCCACGCCCCCCAGAGACCCCTGGGACGACGCCCCCCAGAGACCCCTGGGACGACGCCCCCACGCCCCCCAGAGACCCCTGGGACCCCGCCCCCACGCCCCCCAGAGACCCCTGGGACCCCTCCCCCACGCCCCCCAGAGACCCCTGGGACCCCTCCCCCACGCCCCCCAGAGACCCCTGGGACCCCGCCCCCACGCCCCCCAGAGACCCCTGGGACCCCTCCCCCACGCCCCCCAGAGACCCCTGGGACGACGCCCCCACGCCCCCCAGAGACCCCTGGGACGACGCCCCCACGCCCCCCAGAGACCCCTGGGACCCCTCCCCCACGCCCCCCAGAGACCCCTGGGACGACGCCCCCACGCCCCCCAGAGACCCCTGGGACGACGCCCCCCAGAGACCCCTGGGACCCCTCCCCCACGCCCCCCAGAGACCCCTGGGACCCCTCCCCCACGCCCCCCAGAGACCCCTGGGACCCCTCCCCCACGCCCCCCAGAGACCCCTGGGACGACGCCCCCAGAGACCCCTGGGGACGCCCCCACGCCCCCCAGAGACCCCTGGGGTCCCCTCCCCCCACAACCCCTATAGGCCCCTGGGGACCCCCCCACAGCCCCCAGAGGCCCCTGGGGACCCCCCCACACCCCCCAGTGCACGTGTGGGTGGGGGGGCGCATGCCCCCACCCACACGCCCGTCCCTCCCCCCCCCCCCCCCCCCTCCGCAGGCCATCGAGTCGCGGCTGGGGCTGACGCTGGCGGAGGACCTGGGTGACGCCCTGGCCAACGGGACCGTGCTGTGCCAGCTCGCCAACCACCTGCGCCCGCGCGCCGTGCCCTTCATCCACGTGCCCTCCCCCGCCGTGGTGAGTGGGGACCCCGCCCGGACGCCTGGGTTCTCTCCCCGGCTCGGGGAGGGGAGTGGGGGCTGGTGGGTCAGAGCAGGGGGGGCTGGGAGCCAGGACTCCTGGGTTCTCTCCCCGGCTCTGGGAGGGGAGTGGGGGCTGGTGGGTGAGAGCAGGGGGGGCTGGGAGCCAGGACTCCTGGGTTCTCTCCCCGGCTCTGGGAGGGGAGTGGGGGCTGGTGGGTGAGAGCAGGGGGGGCTGGGAGCCCGGACTCCTGGGTTCTTTCCCCGGCTCTGGGAGGGGAGTGGGGGCTGGTGGGTGAGAGCAGGGGGGGCTGGGAGCCAGGACTCCTGGGTTCTTTCCCCGGCTCTGGGAGGGGAGTGGGGGCTGGTGGTTAGAGCAGGGGGGGCTGGGAGCCAGGACTCCTGGGTTCTCTCCCCAGCGTCTCTCCCCCCCCCACCCTCCCCCCCAGCCGAAGCTGAACAGGATCAAATGTCGGAAGAACGTGGAGAACTTCCTAGAGGCCTGTCGCCGCATGGGGGTCCCGGAGGTAACGGGGGGGCTGCGGGTTGGGGGCAGGGGGGGGTCTCGGGTTTCTGTGCTGTGCAGCTAGGTGCAGTCACCTCGACACGGCGCACCCAGGCGGTGCACCCGTGCAAGGCCCCGCCCCTTCTCGGGCAAGGCCCCGCCCCTTCTCGTGCAAGGCCCCGCCCCTTCTTGTGCCATTGCACTACCCTGGGCCACGACCTGCCTCTCCCTCTATCCCAGCCTCTCATGCACAATGGCCACGCCCCCTCCCGGACAAGCCACGCCCCTCCCTCACAAGCCATGCCCCATGCAAGGCTAGTGGTAGGGACTCCCAGCGGACACAGCGGTGCTCTTCTCCCTGCATGCCTTGGGCTCACCTCCCAGAATCCCCTGCTGTGCCCGGCCCGCCCCCCTCAGAGCCGGGGAGAGAACCCAGGAGTCCTGGCTCCCAGCCCCCCCCTGCTCTGACCCCCCAGCCCCCACTCCCCTCCCAGAGCCGGGGAGAGAACCCAGGAGTCCGGGCTCCCAGCCCCCCCTCCTCCCCCCGCTGTAACCCAGATGCCGGGTCGCCAACTCGGCGGGCAGGGAGGCCCCAGCCGGTCTCATGCCCCCCCCCCTGGTGCCCGTCCCCCCCAGCCCCCCCCTTAACCTCTCTCCTGTCTTTGTCTCCCCCGCCGGGCCCAGGTCGCCCTCTGCTCCGCCTCCGACGTGCTGCAGGGGGACGCCGGGCGGCTCCGGGGCACCCTGGGGTCCCTGCTGCGCCCCGGAGCCGGGGAGGAGACCCCCGCCGCTGCCCCCGCCGCGCCCGCCGCGCCCGGGCCCCTCGCCGGCTTCGCCCTCTTCTATGTCTCCGTGATGTCGCTGCTTTTCCTGGCCTATTGCAAGCTGGGGGGCTTCTGAGGGGCCCGGCCCCCCCCTAGTGCCTTAGAGAGACTCACAGCGGGGTGGGGGGCTGGGGCGGGCCCCTTCCTCCGGGACGCGGGGCCAGCCCCCCTTCGGGTCCCGGCGTGGGGCGCGAGCCCCCTTCTTCCGCACTCCAGTGCCTCCGTCGCGCGGTTAAATTATACGGCTCTAGATTTGATATATATATAGGGGGGGGGCGCGCCTGCCCCCCCCGGCGTGTACAAACATGTAAATAGCGTGTGGGCCTCTGCCCCTTCTCTCTTGGCGCCTTCCCGTGTACGTGTGTGTCCCCCCCCCCCCACTCTCGGCCGCTTTTGGTGTGTCCCGGCCGCCGCCTGTGTGTCCTATGCCCCGCGCTGTCGTGTGCGCCGAGAAATGCAGCGCTCCCACCCCCACCCGTGTGTGGCTTTGTGTCGTGGTTCGTGTGGGCTTGCGTGTGCGCTTTGGAGACCCCCGGCGCCACCCCCCTCCGGGCGGTGGAGACCCCCGGAGCCGCCCCCCGGCCTGCCCCTCTAATGTCTCCTCTCTCCTCCCAGGACGCCCTGTGCCAGCCCCAGCACGTCCTGGACGAGGAGAGCCTGGCGCCGCTGGCCCGGACCGTCCAGGCCCTGCTGACTGCGGCCCAGCCCCCGAAGAACCCGACGCCCCCCGCGGGCACTGCCAGCAAGACCTAAGGGGCGGGGGGGGGGGTACGCCCCAGGCCCCGTGGGGGCTGGACAATGGGGAACGTGCCCCCATATGGGGCACTGGGGGTCCTGGCACCTCCCCATGCAGAATGGACGGTACAGCGAGGGGCCCTGCCCCCTCCCCCCCCCCCCCCCCGAGCCAGGGAGGAGTCGCCTTTGGTGGCAGCGGTGGGATTATCAGACCAAGCCCAGCTCCTGCTGCTCAACCCCTCCAGCCTCTGTGTCTTGGGGGGGGGGCACGTGAGCCCCCATGGACTAGAGTGGGGGGAGGGGGCAGAGGTGGGGTAATATGGGGGGGGCTGTTTCATTTCACTGCGGGGAGCAAAGCGGGGGGGGGATTGATCTCGGGGGGGGAGGGGCTGTTTAATTTCACTGCAGGGAGCAAAGGGGGGGGCTGGCACCAGCTGCTCCCCCCCCCCTCGCACCGACCGGCTCAGGGGCGCCGGACGGGGGCCTGTGGGGCCAGCTGCCGCCCGGGGGGCACGGGCTGGGTGGGGCTGAGTGAGCCCCGAGGGGAAGAGGGTGAAGCCCCCGCTCCCCCCCCCATTTCCCCACGATGGGGGGCACTGACCTGACCAAGAACTGCCCCCCCCCCCGGCTCCCATTGCCCCCCGGGCCTGGGCCCTGCCCCTCATTCCCCACAGCCACCCCCCAGCCCACCCGGCTCTGGGAAGGGAGTGGGAGCCGGTGGGTTGGAGCAGGGGGGGGCTGGGAGCCAGGACTCCTGGGTTCTCTCCCCGGCTCTGGGAGGGGAGTGGGAGCCGGTGGGTTGGAGCAGGGGGGGGCTGGGAGCCAGGACTCCTGGGTTCTCTCCCCGGCTCTGGGAGGGGAGTGGGGGTTGGTGGTTAGAGCAGGGGGGGCTGGGAGCCAGGACTCCTGGGTTCTCTCCCCGGCTCTGGGAGGGGAGTGGGGGTTGGTGGTTAGAGCAGGGGGGGCTGGGAGCCAGGACTCCTGGGTTCTCTCCCCGCCTCTGGGAGAGGAGTGGGGGCTGGTGGTTAAAGCAGGGGGGGCTGGGAGCCAGGACTCCTGGGTTCTCTCCCCGGCTCTGGGAGGGGAGTGGGGGCTGGTGGTTAGAGCAGGGGGGCTGGGAGCCAGGACTCCTGGGTTCTCTCCCCGGCTCTGGGAGGGGAGTGGGGGCTGGTGGGTCAGAGCAGGGGGGGCTGGGAGCCAGGACTCCTGGGTTCTCTCCCCCGGCTCTGGGAGGGGAGTGGGGGCTGGTGGGTTAGAGCAGGGGGGGCTGGGAGCCAGGACTCCTGGGTTCTCTCCCCCGGCTCTGGGAGGGGAGTGGGGGTTGGTGGTTAGAGCAGGGGGCGCTGGGAGCCAGGACTCCTGGGTTCTCTCCCCGGCTCTGGGAGGGGAGTGGCGGGGTTAGAGGAGGGGGAGGGGAGAGCCCGGACTCCTGGGTTCTCCTGGCTGGGGGGAGGTTGTGGAATAAAGAGGGAATTAAATCACCTCCTCTGGGCTGGTCTCTGCCAACCCCCCAACCCCCCCGCCCCCACTGTTGGGGGCAGGGCAGTGCCTCCCCCAAAGCCAGCCTCAGTTTCCCCTCCACCCACTCACCTTGGCCCCACCCCCATCCACCCAGGCCTCTGTGCCCCCTTCTGCCCCACCAAATTCCAAACTGGGGGCTGTGCTGGCTGTACCCCTCCCCCATCCCACCTGGGCCAGGCCCAAAGGAGGGGCACCCCCCAAATCCACCCCCAGAGTGCAGAGCAGCCAGGATGCCTGGGTCCTCGGCCAGGTTCGGGGGGGGGGGAGAGGGACGTGGGGGCCTAGTGGTCAGAGCAGGGGGGGCTGGGAGGCAGGACTCCTGGGTTCTCTCCCCGGCTCTGGGAGGGGAGTGGGGGCTGGGGTTAGAGCAGGGGGGCTGGGAGCCAGGACTCCTGGGTTCTCTCCCCGGCTCTGGCGCCCTCTAGTGGCAGGAGGAGGGTAAATCATGCTCCATAACCAGCCCCCAGAGCCCCCCCCTCACCAAGTCTTCTGCCTCAGTTTCCCCTGCACAATCTCTGCTGTTTACAATTCGAGCTGCTCCCAGGCTGCCCCCTCCAGTTCCCTGGGGGGTCTCCCCTGACCCCCCCCAGGGTCCCACCCTTCCTGGCTCCCCCAAACTCCACAGGATTGGGGGCAGCCTGGCCTCCCCCCCTTTGTAACTCCTGTGCCCCCTCCCCAAGGCCAAGGGGGTCCCCAGGGCTCGGGGAGGGGCTGGACCGGACCCCTGGCCTGGGGAGGGGGGTCACTGGGAGCAAGAGACCCCTCCCGTGCTTCAGGGGGGGTAACGGTGACCCCAGAACAACACAGCAGCCCCCCCTTTTCACCCTTTTTATTTGAACAGCAACGAGCAGCAAATAAAACCCAGGCCTGAGAGCGGGGGGGGGGCACTGGGGCAGTTAGGACTTTGTCCCCCCCAGGCACAGGAGGGGGGGCGGGTCTGCAAAGTGGGGGGGCCAGCAGGTTCACTCAGGCACTTGGGATGGGGGGGGAGCTGGCACAGAGATTAGCTGGGGGGGACAGGTCTGTGCCCCCCCCACCAGCCCCAACCTGGGTATCTCCCAGCAGGGGGCGATCTCAAACCCCCTCTGATCTGGGGGGGTCACCCCCAAAGGCCCCTTTGGACACCCCCCCAGCGCAAACAGGGGATACGAAAAGCTGGCCGCGGGGAAAGGACCGGGGGTCCCCCCTCCACAGAAACAAGGGGGGGCTTTGTCTGTAGCCTCAGCTCCGGACCCCCCCAGAGCCAAGCGGGACCTCCACCGTGGACCCCCAAAAAGCCAAGCGGGACCCCGCCGTGACCCCCAAAAGCCAAGGGGGACCCCACCCCGGCAACATTTTAAAGCTAGTGCAAAAAAACCCCCAACCCGAGCAATTCATTGAACCCCGAATTCAAACCCAGGACCAGGGGGGCAGCAGGGCCCCCCCCAAACGATGCCCCATTTTGAGGGGTGCACTTTGGCTACACGAGGGGGCACAATTCTCCCCCACACACACTGCTGGGGTGGAGGAAACGAAACTGCAAATGCAGGGAACCTTTGGGGGTACCCCCAAAATACACAGGTTGAAGGCACCAGAGAGTTGATGGGGGCAAAGGGGGTGACCCCGCAAATAAGGAATAAGCCCCCCTGAAAAGTCTGTGCCAAGGGGGGGCGAAGCTGGGGAGATGCCCCACCCCAAAAATAGGAGTAAAGAATTGGCTTCGGTGCAGGGGGTGCCCCAAAACGGGGTGCCCTGGAAACCTCAAGGTCAGGTTTGGGGGTGTCCCCCCCAGCCGATCCAAAAGACACGCGGAGAGGCCCCCCCAAAACTTGAGTCTGTCTTTGGCTTGTTCTCCACACTCCCCCCGGACAGCCGCACCCCAAAACAAAGGCACTTTAAAGGGGTTCACGGTCCGTCAGGAGGAAACTGAGGCGCGTCGTCTGCGGAGGTAGCGGGCGTCCCGCTGCGACCAGCTCCGGGGCAGAGAGTCGGTCCCGAGCCAGGCAAAGGGGTCAGCACCCTGAAAGGGAGAGTCGAGAGAGGATCAATCCTGTATCCCTGCCCTGACTGCGCCCACCTCTGGGGCGGGGCGGCGGGCGACACGGGGACCCCTCAACGAGATGCGCCCACCTCTGGGGGGGAAATAAACCTGTCCAGACACCTTCTCTTGCTTTCCTCTCCTCTGTTCAGAGGGAAGGAAGTGGGGCTTGAATGGAGGGGCAGCGCTTCTGGGGGGGTGGGAGAGTTTCGCGGGATCCCACAGAAAAAAGCGGTTTCTAAAGGGGAACCCCTGGGGGAAAAGGCAGTTTCTAAAGGGGAACCCCTGGGGGGAAAGGGCAGTTTCTAAAGGGGGAAGCCCTGGGGGGAAAGGGCAGTTTCTAAAGGGGGAAGCCCTGGGGGGAAAAGGCCGTTTCTAAAGGGGGAAGCCCTGGGGGGAAAAGGCCGTTTCTAAAGGGGGAAGCCCTGGGGGGAAAAGGCCGTTTCTAAAGGGGGAAGCCCTGGGGGGAAAAGGCCGTTTCTAAAGGGGGAAGCCCTGGGGGGAAAAGGCCGTTTCTAAAGGGGGAAGCCCTGGGGGGAAAAGGCAGTTTCTAAAGGGGGAACCCCTGGGGGGAAAAGGCAGTTTCTAAAGGGGGAACCCCTGGGGGAAAAGACAGTTTCTAAAGGGGGAACCCCTGGGGGAAAAGGCAGTTTCTAAAGGGGGAAGCCCTGGGGGAAAAGGCAGTTTCTAAAGGGGGAAGCCCTGGGGGAAAAGGCAGTTTCTAAAGGGGGAAGCCCTGGGGGAAAAGGCAGTTTCTAAAGGGGGAAGCCCTGGGGGAAAAAGGCAGTTTCTAAAGGGGGAAGCCCTGGGGGAAAAAGGCAGTTTCTAAAGGGGGAAGCCCTGGGGGAAAAAGGCAGTTTCTAAAGGGGGAAGCCCTGGGGGGAAAAGGCAGTTTCTAAAGGGGAAGCCCTGGGGGGAAAAGGCAGTTTCTAAAGGGGAACCCCTGGGGGAAAAGGCAGTTTCTAAAGGGGAACCCCTGGGGGAAAAGGCAGTTTCTAAAGGGGAACCCCTGGGGGAAAAGGCAGTTTCTAAAGGGGGAACCCCTGGGGGGGAAGGCAGTTTCTAAAGGGGGAACCCCTGGGGGGGAAGGCAGTTTCTAAAGGGGGAACCCCTGGGGGGGGGAAGGCAGTTTCTAAAGGGGGAACCCCTGGGGGAAAAGGCAGTTTCTAAAGGGGGAACCCCTGGGAAAAGGCAGTTTCTAAAGGGGAACCCCTGGGAAAAGGCAGTTTCTAAAGGGGAACCCCTGGGGGAAAAGGCAGTTTCTAAAGGGGGAACCCCTGGGAAAAGGCAGTTTCTAAAGGGGGAACCCCTGGGGGAAAGGGCAGTTTCTAAAGGGGGAACCCCTGGGGGAAAGGGCAGTTTCTAAAGGGGGAACCCCTGGGGGAAAGGGCAGTTTCTAAAGGGGGAACCCCTGGGGGAAAGGGCAGTTTCTAAAGGGGGAACCCCTGGGGGAAAGGGCAGTTTCTAAAGGGGGAACCCCTGGGGGAAAGGGCAGTTTCTAAAGGGGGAACCCCTGGGGAAAAAGGCAGTTTCTAAAGGGGAACCCCTGGGGGAAAGGGCAGTTTCTAAAGGGGAACCCCTGGGGGGGAAAAGGCAGTTTCTAAAGGGGAACCCCTGTGGGGAAAAGGCAGTTTCTAAAGGGGAACCCCTGGGGGAAAAGGCAGTTTCTAAAGGGGGAACCCCTGGGAAAAGGCAGTTTCTAAAGGGGGAACCCCTGGGGAAAAAGGCAGTTTCTAAAGGGGGAACCCCTGGGGGGAAAAGGCAGTTTCTAAAGGGGGAACCCCTGGGGGGAAAAGGCAGTTTCTAAAGGGGAACCCCTGGGGGAAAAGGCAGTTTCTAAAGGGGGAACCCCTGGGGGAAAAGGCAGTTTCTAAAGGGGGAACCCCTGGGGGAAAAGGCAGTTTCTAAAGGGGGAACCCCTGGGGGAAAAGGCAGTTTCTAAAGGGGGAACCCCTGGGGGAAAAGGCAGTTTCTAAAGGGGGAAGCCCTGGGGGAAAAGGCAGTTTCTAAAGGGGGAAGCCCTGGGGGAAAAGGCAGTTTCTAAAGGGGGAAGCCCTGGGGGAAAAGGCAGTTTCTAAAGGGGGAAGCCCTGGGGGAAAAAGGCAGTTTCTAAAGGGGGAAGCCCTGGGGGAAAAAGGCAGTTTCTAAAGGGGGAAGCCCTGGGGGGAAAAGGCAGTTTCTAAAGGGGAAGCCCTGGGGGAAAAGGCAGTTTCTAAAGGGGAACCCCTGGGGGAAAAGGCAGTTTCTAAAGGGGAACCCCTGGGGGAAAAGGCAGTTTCTAAAGGGGGAACCCCTGGGGGGGAAGGCAGTTTCTAAAGGGGGAACCCCTGGGGGGGGGAAGGCAGTTTCTAAAGGGGGAACCCCTGGGGGAAAAGGCAGTTTCTAAAGGGGGAACCCCTGGGAAAAGGCAGTTTCTAAAGGGGAACCCCTGGGGGAAAAGGCAGTTTCTAAAGGGGGAACCCCTGGGAAAAGGCAGTTTCTAAAGGGGGAACCCCTGGGGGGGAAGGCAGTTTTAAAGGGGGAACCCCTGGGGGGGAAGGCAGTTTCTAAAGGGGGAACCCCTGGGGGGGGGAAGGCAGTTTCTAAAGGGGGAACCCCTGGGGGAAAAGGCAGTTTCTAAAGGGGGAACCCCTGGGAAAAGGCAGTTTCTAAAGGGGAACCCCTGGGAAAAGGCAGTTTCTAAAGGGGAACCCCTGGGGGAAAAGGCAGTTTCTAAAGGGGGAACCCCTGGGAAAAGGCAGTTTCTAAAGGGGGAACCCCTGGGAAAAGGCAGTTTCTAAAGGGGGAACCCCTGGGGGAAAAGGCAGTTTCTAAAGGGGGAACCCCTGGGGGAAAAGGCAGTTTCTAAAGGGGGAAGCCCTGGGGGGGAAAGGCAGTTTCTAAAGGGGGAAGCCCTGGGGGAAAAAGGCAGTTTCTAAAGGGGGAAGTCCTGGGGAAAAGGCAGTTTCTAAAGGGGGAACCCGTGGGGGGGGGGAAGGCGGTTTCTAAAGGGGGACCCCTTGGGGGAAAAGGCAGTTTCTAAAGGGGGAAGCCCTGGGGGGGGAAAGGCAGTTTCTAAAGGGGGAAGCCCTGGGGGGGGAAAGGCAGTTTCTAAAGGGGAACCCATGGGGGGGAAAGGCAGTTTCTAAAGGGGGAAGCCCTGGGGGAAAGGGCAGTTTCTAAAGGGGGAAGCCCTGGGGGAAAGGGCAGTTTCTAAAGGGGGAACCCCTGGGGGAAAGGGCAGTTTCTAAAGGGGGAACCCCTGGGGGAAAGGGCAGTTTCTAAAGGGGGAACCCCTGGGGGAAAGGGCAGTTTCTAAAGGGGGAACCCCTGGGGGAAAGGGCAGTTTCTAAAGGGGGAACCCCTGGGGGAAAGGGCAATTTCTAAAGGGGGAACCCCTGGGGAAAAAGGCAGTTTCTAAAGGGGAACCCCTGGGGGAAAGGGCAGTTTCTAAAGGGGAACCCCTGGGGGGGAAAAGGCAGTTTCTAAAGGGGGAACCCCTGGGAAAAGGCAGTTTCTAAAGGGGAACCCCTGGGGGAAAAGGCAGTTTCTAAAGGGGGAACCCCTGGGAAAAGGCAGTTTCTAAAGGGGGAACCCCTGGGGGGGAAGGCAGTTTTAAAGGGGGAACCCCTGGGGGGGAAGGCAGTTTCTAAAGGGGGAACCCCTGGGGGGGGGAAGGCAGTTTCTAAAGGGGGAACCCCTGGGGGAAAAGGCAGTTTCTAAAGGGGGAACCCCTGGGAAAAGGCAGTTTCTAAAGGGGAACCCCTGGGAAAAGGCAGTTTCTAAAGGGGAACCCCTGGGGGAAAAGGCAGTTTCTAAAGGGGGAACCCCTGGGAAAAGGCAGTTTCTAAAGGGGGAACCCCTGGGAAAAGGCAGTTTCTAAAGGGGGAACCCCTGGGGGAAAAGGCAGTTTCTAAAGGGGGAACCCCTGGGGGAAAAGGCAGTTTCTAAAGGGGGAAGCCCTGGGGGGGAAAGGCAGTTTCTAAAGGGGGAAGCCCTGGGGGAAAAAGGCAGTTTCTAAAGGGGGAAGTCCTGGGGAAAAGGCAGTTTCTAAAGGGGGAACCCGTGGGGGGGGGGGAAGGCGGTTTCTAAAGGGGGACCCCTTGGGGGAAAAGGCAGTTTCTAAAGGGGGAAGCCCTGGGGGGGGAAAGGCAGTTTCTAAAGGGGGAAGCCCTGGGGGGGGAAAGGCAGTTTCTAAAGGGGAACCCATGGGGGGGAAAGGCAGTTTCTAAAGGGGGAAGCCCTGGGGGAAAGGGCAGTTTCTAAAGGGGGAAGCCCTGGGGGAAAGGGCAGTTTCTAAAGGGGGAACCCCTGGGGGAAAGGGCAGTTTCTAAAGGGGGAACCCCTGGGGGAAAGGGCAGTTTCTAAAGGGGGAACCCCTGGGGGAAAGGGCAGTTTCTAAAGGGGGAACCCCTGGGGGAAAGGGCAGTTTCTAAAGGGGGAACCCCTGGGGGAAAGGGCAATTTCTAAAGGGGGAACCCCTGGGGAAAAAGGCAGTTTCTAAAGGGGAACCCCTGGGGGAAAGGGCAGTTTCTAAAGGGGAACCCCTGGGGGGGAAAAGGCAGTTTCTAAAGGGGAACCCCTGTGGGGAAAAGGCAGTTTCTAAAGGGGGAACCCCTGGGAAAAGGCAGTTTCTAAAGGGGGAACCCCTGGGGGAAAAGGCAGTTTCTAAAGGGGGAACCCCTGGGGAAAAAGGCAGTTTCTAAAGGGGGAACCCCTGGGGAAAAAGGCAGTTTCTAAAGGGGGAACCCCTGGGGAAAAAGGCAGTTTCTAAAGGGGGAACCCCTGGGGGGGGAAAGGCAGTTTCTAAAGGGGGAACCCCTGGGGGAAAAGGCAGTTTCTAAAGGGGAACCCCTGGGAAAAGGCAGTTTCTAAAGGGGGAACCCCTGGAGGAAAAGGCAGTTTCTAAAGGGGGAACCCCTGGAGGAAAAGGCAGTTTCTAAAGGGGGAACCCCTGGAGGAAAAGGCAGTTTCTAAAGGGGGAAGCCCTGGGGGGAAAAGGCAGTTTCTAAAGGGGGAAGCCCTGGGGTAAAAAGGCAGTTTCTAAAGGGGGAAGCCCTGGGGGAAAAAGGCAGTTTCTAAAGTGGAACCCCTGGGGGAAAAGGCAGTTTCTAAAGGGGGAAGCCCTGGGGAAAAGGCAGTTTCTAAAGGGGGAACCCGTGGGGGGGAAAGGCGGTTTCTAAAGGGGGACCCCTTGGGGGAAAAGGCAGTTTCTAAAGGGGGACCCCCTGGGGGAAAAGGCAGTTTCTAAAGGGGGACCCCCTGGGGGAAAGGGCAGTTTCTAAAGGGGAACCCCTGGGGGAAAAGGCAGTTTCTAAAGGGGGAAGCCCTGGGGGGGGGAAAGGCAGTTTCTAAAGGGGGAAGCCCTGGGGGGGGGAAAGGCAGTTTCTAAAGGGGGAAGCCCTGGGGGGGGAAAAGGCAGTTTCTAAAGGGGAAAGCCCTGGGGGAAAGGGCAGTTTCTAAAGGGGGAACCCCTGGGGAAAAAGGCAGTTTCTAAAGGGGGAACCCCTGGGGAAAAAGGCAGTTTCTAAAGGGGAACCCCTGGGGGAAAGGGCAGTTTCTAATGGGGAACCCCTGGGGGGGAAAAGGCAGTTTCTAAAGGGGAACCCCTGGGGGGGGAAGGCAGTTTCTAAAGGGGAACCCCTGGGGGGGGAAGGCAGTTTCTAAAGGGGGAACCCCTGGGGGGGGGAAAGGCAGTTTCTAAAGGGGGAACCCCTGGGGGGGGAAAAGGCAGTTTCTAAAGGGGGAACCCCTGGGGGGGGGGAAAGGCAGTTTCTAAAGGGGGAACCCCTGGGGGAAAAGGCAGTTTCTAAAGGGGGAACCCCTGGGGGGGGAAAAGGCAGTTTCTAAAGGGGGAACCCCTGGGGGGGGGGGAAAGGCAGTTTCTAAAGGGGGAACCCCTGGGGGAAAGGCAGTTTCTAAAGGGGGAACCCCTGGGGAAAAGGCAGTTTCTAAAGGGGGAACCCCTGGGGGAAAAGGCAGTTTCTAAAGGGGGAACCCCTGGGGGAAAAGGCAGTTTCTAAAGGGGAACCCCTGGGGGAAAAGGCAGTTTCTAAAGGGGAACCCCTGGGAAAAGGCAGTTTCTAAAGGGGGAACCCCTGGGGGAAAAGGCAGTTTCTAAAGGGGGAACCCCTGGGGGAAAAGGCAGTTTCTAAAGGGGGAACCCCTGGGGGAAAAGGCAGTTTCTAAAGGGGGAGCCCGTGGGGGAAAAGGCAGTTTCTAAAGGGGGAACCTCTGGGGGGGGGAAAGGCAGTTTCTAAAGGGGAACCCCTGGGGGAAAAGGCAGTTTCTAAAGGGGGAACCCCTGGGGGAAAAGGTAGTTTCTAAAGGGGAACCCCTGGGAAAAGGCAGTTTCTAAAGGGGGAACCCCTGGGGGAAAGGCAGTTTCTAAAGGGGGAACCCCTGGGGGGGGGAAAGGGCAGTTTCTAAAGGGGAACCCCTGGGGGAAAAGGCAGTTTCTAAAGGGGAACCCCTGGGAAAAGGCCGTTTCTAAAGGGGAACCCCTGGGAAAAGGCAGTTTCTAAAGGGGAAAAGCAGCTCTTTGGAAAACCAGGACCCCCCGCCCTCCCCCCCCGACCCCACGTACCTGGCCCGTCCCTTCCTCCCCGGCGCCCCGGCCCGCGGTGGAAGTCGATGCTGGCGTAGGCCGGGGGGCTGGGGCCGGCCCGGGGCCCCCCGTCCGAGGAGCCGCCTCCTGCCCCCCGGGCCAGGTCCAGGGCGACGTAGTTGAGTCCCGGGGGCTCCCCCAGGCTCTCGGCGCTGCCGGCGGAGGAGGAGGAGGAGGAGGAGCGGGGGGGGCCCCGGGGGGCCATGTTGACGTACTCGGGGGGGGGCCCAGCCCCCGCCGGGGCCCATGAACACGTAGCTGGGGGGGGGGCCCCCGGGGGCCATGGCCACGTAGTCCCCCGGCCCCGCCCCGGGCAGCATGGCCACGTAGGCCGCCCCGGGGCCGCCCCCCTCCTCCGGGGGGCGGGGGGCCGGCCCCCGCCCCGCCCCCGCCCCGCCGCGCCCCGGCCCTTCATGGCCTCCAGCAGGGTCTCGTGGATGTGCCGGGCCGTCCCGGCGTCGTCCGCCTGCATCCACAGCTCCCCGGGGCCCGTGGCGGCCGAGCGCCCCAGCTCCAGGAAGAAGCAGCCCCCCGAGTGGCCGCAGCGCCGGACGCTCCCCAGCGGCAGCGCCAGGCAGGGGGCCGGGGCCCCCAGCCGGACCAGCTCCACCGCCCCCCTCCGCCAGGCAGAGCCGGAAGACGCCGGCCAGGCTCCGGGCCTGCGCCAGGCCCTTGGGCCGCAGGGTCACCTGCCACACCTCCCGGAAGGGGGGGGGCGCCGGGCCTGCGGGGAGGGGAGGAGAGGGTTAAACGGGGGGCGGCTGGGGAGGGGGAGGGGGAGCCTGGTGGGAGTCGGGGACCCCGCGCCCGGCGCTGAGACGCGCCCACCTCTGGGGCGGGACCCGGGGACCCCTCGCCCGGGGCCGAGACGCGCCCACCTCTGGGGCGGGACCCGGGGACCCCTCGCCCGGCGCCGAGATGCGCCCACCTCTGGGGCGGGACCCGGGGACCCCTCGCCCGGCGCCGAGATGCGCCCACCTCTGGGGGGGGGACCCGGGGACCCCTCGCCCGGCGCCGAGACGCGCCCACCTCTGGGGCAGGGGACCCGGGGACCCCTCGCCCGGCGCCGAGATGCGCCCACCTCTGGGGCGGGACCCGGGGACCCCTCCCCCGGCGCCGAGACGCGCCCACCTCTGGGGCGGGACCCGGGGACCCCTCGCCCGGCGCTGAGATGTGCCCACCTCTGGGGCGGGACCCGGGGACCCCTCGCCCGGCGCTGAGATGCGCCCACCTCTGGGGCCCCCGTGTTGAGCTGCGGGGGAGCCCGGATACAGGCCCAGGGCTGGGGGGGGGGGGGGAACAGGTGGAAGAACAGGACCGAGGGATAAACTGTCCCAAATGTCCCAGCGCCGTGGCAACCACCCACGTCACCCTGGCGACTGACTGTTCCCATGGGGACCCAGGAGAGGGGGGGGTCCAGCCAAAGTGGGAAACGGATGGCGTGGGGGGGGGGGAGGTAATTTTGTTACCAGGAAACAGAACTGAATATTGAATAAATGTTCCTGGAATATTCCCCTGCTGGGCGGAGGGAGAGAACCCAGGAGTCCGGACTCCCAGCCCCCCCTGCTCTAACCCACCAGCCCCCACTCCCCTCCCAGAGCCGGGGAGAGAACCCAGGAGTCCTGGCTCCCAGCCCCCCCTGCTCCAACCCACAAGCCCCCACTCCCCTCCCAGAGCCGGGGAGAGAACCCAGGAGTCCTGGCTCCCAGCCCCCCCTGCTCTGACCCCCCAGCCCCCACTCCCCTCCCAGAGCCGGGGAGAGAACCCAGGAGTCCTGGCTCCCAGCGCCCCCTGCTCTAACCCACCAGCCCCCACTCCCCTCCCAGAGCCGGGGAAAGAACCCAGGAGTCCTGGCTCCCAGCCCCCCCTGCTCTAACCCACCAGCCCCCACTCCCCTCCCAGAGCCGGGGAGAGAACCCAGGAGTCCTGGCTCCCAGCCCCCCCTGCTCTAACCCACCAGCCCCCACTCCCCTCCCAGAGCCGGGGAGAGAACCCAGGAGTCCTGGCTCCCAGCCCCCCCTGCTCTAACCCACCAGCCCCCACCCCCCTCCCAGCGCCGGGGAGAGAACCCAGGAGTCCGGGGCCGGACGCCTGTAGCTGGGTTGGTCTCTGGCTGATTGGATCCGGCCCGGGGCTTTTCTCCGCCTCCGTCCGGCCTCGCCTGGGGCTGGACTTTGCCCAGATGAGATTTGGGAAACAGAACCCAGGAGTCCTGCTCCCTCCCCCCCCCCCCCCGGGCTCTCTCACCAGCTCTGGAAGGTTAGTGGGGAAGTCCTGGGAGCCAGGACTCCTGGGTTCTCTCCCCGGCTCTGGGAGGGGAGTGGGGGCTGGTGGGTGAGCGCAGGGGGGGTTGGGAGCCAGGACTCCTGGGTTCTCTCCCCGGCTCTGGGAGGGGAGTGGGGGCTGGTGGGTCAGAGCAGGGGGGAGCTGGGAGCCAGGACTCCTGGGTTCTCTCCCCGGCTCTGGGAGGGGAGAGGGGGGCTGGTGGGTTAGAACATGGGGAGCTGGGAGCCAGGACTCCTGGGTTCTCTCCCCGGCTCCGGGAGGGGAGAGGGGGCTGGTGGGTTAGAGCTGGGGGGGGCTTGGAGCCAGGACTCCTGGGTTCTCTCCCCGGCTCCGGGAGGGGAGAGGGGGCTGGGGCGTTAGATGTGGGCGCTGGGAGCCCGGACTCCTGGGTCCCCCGAGCCTCCCGCTCACTCACCCTTGTCCCGCAGCTCCACCAGGGCCCGGTACCAGGCCTCCTGCTCCTCCGGGCTCTCGGCCGCCAGCCCGAAGGTCCGGTCCCGCCCGTAGACCAGGACGAGGTGCCGGTGCCGGGCGTCCGCCCGCTTGCTGATGCTGAGGGCGCCGGCCAGGGGGAAGCTGCGTTTGGGGGGGGCCCCCCCGGCGGCGAATTTCTTCTGGCTCTCGTAGCACTCCAGGCGGGCAGGGCCCCGGGCGCTGGGCGCCCGCAGGACGAAGAACCGGCGCCGCCGGGACTTCTGCTTCCGCAGGTGCCCGCTCAGCCGGACGTCCCCCCCGGGCGGCGCGCCCGGCTCCTCCATGCCGAGTCGGGGGGCCGGGGGAGTTAAGGCCTGTCCCCCCCCCCCCTCTCCAATGCAGCGCCCCAGAGGTCAGCGGGGTCGTGTCCTCTTTCCGGGGGCTCTTCCGGGGCGCCCCGCTTCACGCCGGCTCCTCTTCCCCGGGGTCCAGTCCTCTCCCGTCCGCCCAAGCGGGGAGCCCGGCGCCGGCAGGGGGTCTCCGCTTCTCCAGCCGGGGCCCGCGGCCCTCGTGCAAATCACGGCGGCCCTCGCAACGCTCGCACGGCGGCCGAGACACCAACCGAGCAGAGGCGCCGCCGTGTTTCGCCCCGGGCCGGGAGTTTCTTCTTTCGCCGCGGCTCCGGGGTGGGTTTTCGTCCGAGTCACATGGGGAGCCGTGAAATAAATCGTCCCGGGGGGGTTATTTCCCCCCCCACACGCCGGCGAGGAGAGGAGGGAGACAGCCAGGAGAGGAGCGAGGTGACAGCCGCCAGCCGGGCCCCCCGGAGCCCCCCCCAGATCTGGGCTCCGAGCCCGGCAAGGGCCTCGTACGTGGGCCTCAACTGTCGCACGGGGGCTCGTACGTCGCACGGGGGCCTCAACTGTCGCACGGGGGGCCTCGTACGTTGCACGGGGGCCTCAACTGTCGCACGGGGGCCTCAACTGTCGCACGGGGGCCTCAACTGTCGCACGGGGGCCTCGTACGTTGCACGGGGGCCTCAACTGTTGCACGGGGGCCTCGTACGTCGCACGGGGGGCCTCAACTGTCGCACGGGGGCCTCAACTGTCGCACGGGGGCCTCGTACGTCGCACGGGGGCCTCGTACGTCGCACGGGGGGGCTCACCTGTCGCACGGGGGCCTCGTACGTCGCACGGGGGCCTCGTACGTCGCACGGGGGGCTCACCTGTCGCACGGGGGGCTCACCTGTCGCACGGGGGGGCTCACCTGTCGCACGGGGGGGCTCACCTGTCGCACGGGGGGGCTCACCTGTCGCACGGGGGCCTCGTACGTCGCACGGGGGGTCTCGCGGGTGCAAGTTGCCGGACGTTAAGCGGGACCCCAGGGTCCGGCTGCGGATTTCAGGCCGGGCCGCCCGCTGTCAAGGCCGACGGGGGGGGGGGGGGGCACTGGAGCAGGGAGGGGGGGTTTCTGGGCACGGGGCCCCCGGCCTCGGAACCGACCCGGAGACCAGCCAGCCAGACACAGCGACTTCGCCGGCCCAGAGATCCCGGTGTCGCAAGGGGGGGGGGGGCATGTTAAGGGGGGGTTATTTGAGGACTTGCAAGCCAAGCAAAGCGGGGGGAGGGGCGCCCAGCAATGATTCCCGCCCCCCCCCGTGCAAAAGCAGCTGAGCATGCAAAAAAAAAGGACCCCCCCCGTGCAATGAGCGCCCCCCCCGGGTTTTGGGGGGTGGATTTAACCCCCCCCCGCCGGAGCTGACACGTGGAAAGCGGCGGCTGGGTTTGCAAAGCCCCCCCCGAGCCGGAGATTGCAAAGGGGGGGGGGGCGCCAATGCACCCCGAGTCTCTTCTAGAGACCCCCCCCGGCGCTGCTGCTCCCGCTTCGCTGGGCAAATCCCCGCTACAATGCGGCGGACCCGGCGTTGATTGACGGCTCCGCGGGGGGGGGGGTGGAGGGGGATGGGGGGGATTTAAAGGGCCAGCAGAGCAGGGGGACAGGGGCTCCCCCCCCCAAACTGCTCGGCCCTGGAGGGACCCGGCCGCCCCGCCCCAGAGGTGGGCGCATCTCCGCGGGGGGGGGAGGGGAGGATTCCCCCCTCCCCTCCCTGGATCCCAGCCCGGGGGTTCTGGTGTCTGCGGCCTCGGCCAATGGGGAGCTCGCATCGAGCCCCGAGGGAGGAATGTCCCCATCCCTCAGCCAATCAGCTGCGGCCTTGGAGCTCCCTCCCTCCTTAACCCCTTCCTCCCTGCTCCCCACCGTCCCAGGGTCCAGGGGTGCTGGGGGGGGGTGTGAGTGTGTGAGGAGTCACACTCGCTGGGTGTGTTTGCACGCACGGCTGCTGGCCACTGGGGGGATGGGGGTGCTGGGCTGTATGGGGCGAGATTGACCGTGGGGGGGGGGCAGGACCCGCAGCCCCCCGCCCTGCCGGTGCCCCCCACTCCCGACCCGCAGCCCCCCAGCCCCGCCGGTGCCCCTCACTCCCGACCCGCAGCCCCCCAGCCCCGCCGGTGCCCCTCACTCCCGACCCGCAGCCCCCCCAGCTCCGCCGGTGCCCCTCACTCCCGACCCGCAGCCCCGCCGGTGCCCCCCACTCCCGACCCGCAGCCCCCCAGCCCGCCGGTGCCCCTCACTCCCGACCCGCAGCCCGCCGGTGCCCCTCACTCCCGACCCGCAGCCCCCCGCCCTGCCGGTGCCCCTCACTCCCGACCCGCAGCCCCCCAGCTCCGCCGGTGCCCCTCACTCCCGACCCGCAGCCCCCCAGCCCCGCCGGTGCCCCTCACTCCCGACCCGCAGCCCCGCCAGCTCCGCCGGTGCCCCTCACTCCCGACCCGCAGCCCCCCCAGCTCCGCCGGTGCCCCTCACTCCCGACCTGCAGCCCCCCGCCCTGCCGGTGCCCCCCCACTCCCGACCCGCAGCCCCCCCAGCTCCGCCGGGCCCCCACTCCCGACCCGCAGCCCCCCAGCCCCGCCGGTGCCCCTCACTCCCGACCCGCAGCCCCCCAGCCCCGCCGGTGCCCCCCACTCCCGCCCCGCAGCCCCCCCAGCCCCGCCGGTGCCCCCCACTCCCGACCCGCAGCCCCCCCAGCCCCGCCGGTGCCCCTCACTCCTGCCCCGCAGCCCCCCCAGCCCCGCCGGTGCCCCCCACTCCCGCCCCGGGCCCGCTCGGGGGTCAGGAGAGGCCTCGAGGCCGGTTTCCCAGAACCAGGTTTATTCTTAGCTCCCAGCCGGATAAACAGTTCGGGGCGACCGGCTCCGGGAGCCGCCCCCCCCTTCCCACAATCCCCTGCTCCCCCCCCCAGACATCAGCGCTGACCTCACAAGGGCCCTGCCCCGGCACCCCACTGGCCCCCCCAGATCCCCCTCCCCCAGGGATCCCCTCCCTTGCCCCCTCCAGCCGGGCAGAGGCCTGGGGGGCATGTGTGCGCCCCGCCCCCCCCTCGCCACCCTGCTTCTGGTGGCCCTCAACTTGGGGCTCCACCTCCGCCCCCTGGGGTCCCCTCCGAAAACACCTGCCTGAGCGTCCAGGGGGTCTGGGGGCGGGGCCAGTGGCGGCGCCTCCTGCTGGCTCCCCTGCACCACCTGGGCTGGACCCACCTGGGCCTCAACATGGGGGCCCTGCTGTGGCTGGGGCCGGGCTGGAGGGGCGGTGGGCAGCGCCCCGGGCGGGGCTGCTGCTGGGGGCCATGACGCTGCTGGGGGGGCTGGTGCACCTGGGGCTGAACGCGGGGCTGGCGGCCGCCCTGCGAGACCCCCGGCGCCGGGAGCACTGCGCGGTGGGCTTCTCAGGTAGGGACCCAGGCGTCCGGCTCTACCCACCAGCCCCCACTCCCTCCCAGAGCCGGGAGAGAGAACCCAGGAGTCCTGGCTCCCAGCCCCCCTGCTCTAACCCACCAGCCCCCACTCCCCTCCCAGAGCCGGGGAGAGAACCCAGGAGTCCTGGCTCCCAGCCCCCCCCTGCTCCGACCCACCAGCCCCCACTCCCCTCCATAGCCGGGGAGAGAACCCAGGAGTCCTGGCTCCCAGCCCCCCCCTGTTCTAACCCACCAGCCCCCACACCCTCCCAGAGCCGGGAAGAGAACCCAGGAGTCCTGGCTCCCAGCCCCCCCTGCTCTGACCCACCAGCCCCCACTCCCCTCCCAGAGCCGGGAGAGAACCCAGGAGTCCTGGCTCCCAGCCCCCCCCTGCTCTCACCCACCAGCCCCCACACCCCTCCCAGAGCCGGGAAGAGAACCCAGGAGTCCTGGCTCCCAGCCCCCCCTGCTCTGACCCACCAGCCCCCACTCCCCTCCCAGAGCCGGGGAGAGAACCCAGGAGTCCTGGCTCCCAGCCCCCCCCTGCTCTCACCCACCAGCCCCCACACCCCTCCCAGAGCCGGGAAGAGAACCCAGGAGTCCTGGCTCCCAGCCCCCCCTGCTCTGACCCACCAGCCCCCACTCCCCTCCCAGAGCCGGGGAGAGAACCCAGGAGTCCGGCTTTACCTGTCCGATGTCCCCCCCCCCCCGCAGGGGTCATCTTCTGTCTGGAAGCCATGGAGGGTCTCCTAGCACCGATCACCATAGCAACCCTGGGCGGCGTCACCATAACGACCAGGTGGCTCTGTCTGGTTGAATTCTTCATCGTCACCCTGCTGTACCCCAGGTGGGCGCTGGGGGCGCTGGGGGGCTCAGTGGGGGGCGCTGTGGGGCAGGGGGCGGACACGGGGGGCTGGTGGGGGGCGAGGCAGGAGAGGGGGGGCTCAGTGGGGGGCGCTGTGGGGCAGGGGGCGGGACACGGGGGGGCTGGTGGGGGGCGAGGCAGGAGAGGGGGGGCTCAGTGGGGGGCGCTGTGGGGCAGGGGGCGGGACACGGGGGGGCTGGTGGGGGGCGAGGCAGGAGAGGGGGGGCTCAGTGGGGGGCGCTGTGGGGCAGGGGCGGGACACGGGGGGCTGGTGGGGGCGAGGCAGGAGAGGGGGGGCTCAGTGGGGGCAGGGGGCGGGACACGGGGGGGCTGGTGGGAGGCGAGGCAGGAGAGGGGGGGCTCAGTGGGGGGCGCTGTGGGGCAGGGGGCGGGACACGGGGGGGCTGGTGGGGGGCGAGGCAGGAGAGGGGGGGCTCAGTGGGGGGCGCTGTGGGGCAGGGGGCGGGACACGGGGGGGCTGGTGGAGGCGAGGCAGGAGAGGGGGGGCTCAGTGGGGGCGCTGTGGGGCAGGGGGCGGGACACGGGGGGGCTGGTGGGAGGCGAGGCAGGAGAGGGGGGCTCAGTGGGGGGCGCTGTGGGGCAGGGGGCGGGACACGGGGGGGCTGGTGGGAGGCGAGGCAGGAGAGGGGGGGGCTCAGTGGGGGGCGCTGTGGGGCAGGGGCGGGACACGGGGGGGCTGGTGGGGGGCGAGGCAGGAGAGGGGGGGCTCAGTGGGGGGCGCTGTGGGGCAGGGGGCGGGACACGGGGGGCTGGTGGGAGGCGAGGCAGGAGAGGGGGGCTCAGTGGGGGGCGCTGTGGGGCAGGGGGCGGGACACGGGGGGGCTGGTGGGGGCGAGGCAGGAGAGGGGGGCTCAGTGGGGGGCGCTGTGGGGCAGGGGGCGGGACACGGGGGGGGCTGGTGGGAGGCGAGGCAGGAGAGGGGGGGCTCAGTGGGGGGGCACTGTCCTGCCCCCCTCGACCCCCCCCCATCTCTCCTCTCCAGCAGCTCCTTGACCGGCCACGTGTCTGGAATGCTGGTGGGCGTGGGTCTCGCGGCCACGCCCCTCGCCCTGGCCACGCCCCTCGCTACTAGTATATGACGTCACCAGCACCTGGATGGCAGAAGCGCCCCCCCTCCCCCCACCAGAGGGGCGCCCTGGATCCAAACCCACTCGTGAGTGACACCCCTGGGGGGGGGGGGGCTGGGAGCCCGGACTCCTGGGTTCTCTCCCCCGGCTCTGGG
>JAVMKO010000133.1:129341-156130 GCA_032164245.1 Sternotherus odoratus | reverse complement strand
CTCACGCCGCGGTTGAAAGCAGCAAAGCGCGGAGCTTAGGGGACCCCCCCCCCCGGGAGGTTAACCTCTCGGCTGGACGTCCCGGCTGATTTTCACACTCCCCCGGTCCCGGTCTGGGGGGGCTCTGCGTTTTAATTGACGCTGTGTCCTTTCCTGGGTGGCTATGGAAACTTAAGCAATAGGGTTAACGCTCTGCTTAACGAGGTCTCCCTGACCTAAAACGATCCCGTGTTACCGCAGCGTGTGGGGTGTTAGGGGCGAGACCCCTCTCCGGCCACCAAGTCGCCTTGGTGGGCAGATCCTCGCTGGCGTCCGTATGAGCCCCCCCCCTCCCCCGCTGAGGATTTGGGCTTCTCCTGGGGTGTCGAATAAGGGGGGTGCTGAGACAGAACCGAGTCCTTCTGTCCGGCTCTCGTTGCCGGAGACGCCGGTGCCCTCGGCTATCTGAACACCCGATGCTGCTGGGATCTGCCGCGCTCCGCCGTTGCCGCAGACTTGCAGAGCTGGCCCACCCCACGGCGTGACCCTTTTCCCAGCCGGGTCGAGCTAGGTTTTAGGGCCGAACCAGGCCTCCGATTGATGCCCCTGTCGTGACGCTAAAGACGCAAGACTGCCCCGGGGACCGCTGGAGGCTTTGCCAGCAGCTGCCCACTCCCCCGAGCTTTCCCCTGCTCTAAACCGCTCCCCCCAAGGGTCCGGGGATTACGGGATCACTCAGCCTCTCCCCATCCCCGCAGGAACGACACCAAGGAGGATGTGTTCGTGCACCAGGTAAGGCCGCGCTCGGTTTCGGTACGAGGGTCCCGTCCCGTTCAGCGACGGGTTGGCATCTGGCGCGCCCGGTGCCCATCAGGCCTTCCCGGTGCCCTCGGCGGCGCGGCGCCGTCTCCCGGGGACACCTGTTCCTGGGTGTGTTGAGAAGCGGGGAGCACCTGGGGATAATGGGGGCTCCACCTCTCTGTGATCAGGAGCTTGTAGAGCCCTGTTGGCCCCCTTGTTCCTGGTCGCCCTCCATGTGAAGAGCTGGGGTGGGGGGGCCCCTGCCATGGGGGGGCCGTGGGACATAGCTTCAAATTCGCCCGTGTCCTGGGGCAAGCTGACCTTCCTCCCCCACCCCCCCCAGACAGCCATCAAGCGGAACAACCCCCGGAAGTTCCTGCGCAGCGTCGGCGACGGGGAGACGGTGGAGTTCGACGTCGTGGAGGGCGAGAAGGTGAGGCAGAGGGCGGCGGCGGGGGGGCGGGTTGGGGGTGTCCGTCCCCCCCCCGCCCCGCTCAGGCCTCGTCTCTCCACCTCTGCTGCAGGGTGCCGAGGCGGCCAACGTGACCGGGCCGGGCGGCGTGCCGGTGAAAGGCAGCCGCTACGCCCCCAACCGCCGCCGCTTCCGCCGCTTCATCCCCAGGCCCCGGCAGGCCCCGCTGCCCCCGCCGGACGCCGCCCGCGCGGAAGGGGCGGCCGAGCCGGTCAGCGAGGGGGAGAGAGCGGACGACGCCATGCCGCAGCCCCCCCGCCGCCGGCGCCCTCCGCCCTTCTTCTTCCGCCAGAGGTTCGTGCGTGGGCCCCGGCCTCCGATGCCGCAGCAGGGCCAGCCGGCACAGGTGAGGCCCGACCCCCGGGCCCGGTGGGGTCGGATTTGGGCCCCTCCAAGGGAGGTTCCCAGACACGAGTCCAACTCGTCTAGCGGCACGAGATCACGTGATGAACGTTGTTTGCCGTAGGGCACGGAAGGGGCAGAACCGAAAGATGCCACCCAGCCGGAGGGAGACCAGCAGCCGCCAGCCCAGGCTGGGGAGAGAGCTCCGGCCCCTCGCTTCCGGCCCAGATACCGCAGGTAAGCGCGCCGAGGGCCCCACGTTGCCTGGTGCCCCACGCGGCCGCATGCCGCTGCCCCACACTCCACTAGGCCTTTGTCTTCACTACAGACAAGATCCTGGAGGAGGCCAGGCCCGGCCCATCTGAGGGGATGTCACTTCTGGGGAGTAGCCTTCCTCCGCCCCACATGCTACCCGTGTAGGGCTTCTACTTGGATGCAAAAGGCACCCAGCTAGATTACCCCCCTGCCCGGGATAGTGGGGGGTGGCTGAAACCTCAGGGCTGCCATGGTGCATCATGGGACCTGTAGTTTGGGTGCCTTGTGCTGGTCAGACTGCAACTCCCATGATGCACCCTGGTCATGTCTCAGGCAAGGCGATGCATCATGGGAGGTGTTCAGCCAGGGAGCCCAGGCCATAGGGAATTGGGGCACCCAAACGACAACTCCCATGATGCCCCTTGGTCATGTCTCAGGCAAGGCGATGCATCATGGGAGGTGTTCAGCCAGGGAGCCCAGGCCATAGGGAATTGAGGCACCCAAACGACAACTCCCATGATGCCCCTTGGTCATGTCTCAGGCAAGGCGATGCATCATGGGAGGTGTTCAGCCAGGGAGCCCAGGCCATAGGGAATTGGGGCACCCAAACGACAACTCCCATGATGCAGCTTGCTGCGTGGTGAGGCAAGCCAGTGCATCATGGGAGATGGAGTTCAGGCAGGGAGCCCAGCCCATCTCTTCTCCCATGATGCCATGCCTCCGCGACGCAAGACCATAGCACATCCAGGGAGTTGTAGTCCGAGCAAGAGCGTGAGGCCCTGGAACTACAGTTCCCAGGATGCACCATGGTCTCGCCTTTTGCTAAGGCAGTGCATTATGGGAGATCCACCTAGGAGTCGGGCCAGGGAGGGGAATGGACACGCGAGGCACGTGGTCCGCTCGTAACCCTCTTCCCCACCCCCCCCCGCCCAATCCAGACCCTTCCGCCCCCGCCCACCGCAGCAGCCCACCACCGAAGGAGGCGACGGGGAGACCAAAGCGGCGCCGGCCCCGGCAGACGGCGTCCGTCCCGAGCCCCAGCGCCAGCGCAACCGGCCCTACTTCCAGCGCAGACGGCAGCAAACCGCGGGCACCCGGCCGGCGGCGGTAGAGGTGAGAGCCAGGGTGGGCGACTCCGGGACCTAAAACCATGGGCGCTCCCCTCCTTTCTCAGATGGGGGGGGCTGGACCCCAAAGCTTCATGGGAATAAGCTGTTTGGGATTTCTCAATGGTCAGGACACCAACCTGAGACAAAAGACCGAAGTGGAAGTCCTGCTGTGCCTTGAGCATGTCACTTAGCGGCTGCGTGCCTCAGTTTCCCTCATCTAACAGGGAGACCGTCGCCTCGCCTCACGGGGGGGGTGGCGTTTTCCCTCGCACCCTAAAATAGTGAAGCACTTGGGTTGGGGGGGGCCAGCGAAGTGTGAAGGGAACAGGTCCCCGGAGACTTGCCAGTCGTCCGGATGAGCGGCGGCCTTATCCGATCGAGGAAGCTAACCCAAGGTTGGGCTCCGGGGTTGGCACCGGGCCGCAGGGCGCGGTGCGGGGTGACTCCGCAGGTGGGGGCCCTGGCACATCGGCGCCAAGTCCCTTGACTTTTTCGGGCTCGATGATGTCAATTAAAGGGGACTGAACATGTGGCCCCTGCGGTAAAACCTCGCTCGGGCGGGCCCACGCTGCGCTCCTCGTTTTGGTGGGGCCCGGCTTCCTTAGGGGAGCTTGGCTCAGTTTTCCCCCCGTCCTTGTCCTGCGTCGGCCTTAACTCTCCCCCCTGCGTGGAGGTGGAGTGAAGGCGGCGGGCGAAATATTGCCGTGTAGACGCAGGGTGACCAGACTGGCTGTGCCTCCCCAAACAGCCTGGCCACGCCCCCATCTGACTCCCCCTGACCGCCCCCTCCAGAGACCCCCCCCCACAACCAAACTGCTCCCCCAGGATCCCTCCACCCAACCCCCCCGTGCTCTCTATCCCCTGACTGCCCCCCCCAGGACTCCCACTCCCTGACCGCTACCTCCAGAGGACCCCCCTGCCCCATACCACCAGGCTGGGACCCCACCCCCTGTCCAACCCACCCTGCTCTGGCCCCCGGGATCCCCTGCCCCTTATCCAACCCCCCCGGCCCCCTTACCATGCTACATTGCTGTGCGGGAACACGCAGCCCTGACCCCCCAAGTGCTGGCTGTGTGGCTCCAGGAGAGGGGGGATGTGGGGGGGGGATTTGGGGGGGACCTCCCGGCCATGGGTCCAGGCAGGACGGTCCCATGGGCTGTAGTTTGCCCACCCCCAGTCTAGCGTAAGCTGAGAGCACTGGCTGTGCAGACACCCCACAGGACAGCAGGGGGCGCTAGCCCCATAGCCATGCAGCGCCGGGTCGGGGGCCCAGGAGCACCCGGGACTGACCTGCCCTGTGCTCTCTCCACCCCAGCCCCCCGGCCCCGCCTCCAAAGACCAGCCTGCTTTGAGCTCTGCCGCCGGCGGGGACACCCCCGCGGCCAGCCCCCCGGCCCCCGCTCAGGAGCTGGCGCCGGAGGCCAGCAAGCCAGCTCCGGAGGGGCCCTCCCAGCCGCCGCCCGAGATCCAGCGTCAGCTTGTGGATGTAAGTGCCCGGGGCCGGGGGGCATCACCCGGTGCCGCCGCGGCAAAACCTGGCGCTGCCAGGCGGCAGCGGAACGAGGGCAAGTCCGTTCCTGTGGGGCCTTCCGGCGGCTCCCGGCAGCTGGCGCTCCCTGGACCCACCCGACTCGCCTGTACGGCGGGCGCCGTGCCCCCTGGCTGCGGGGCGGGGCCGGAGGTCGGCGAATGGGAGCGCGCCAGCCAGGACTTGCCGATCCGGTTTGGCCGCCTCCTGGCCCGGTGCCCCTCGGCAATGCCACGCCCCGGGAGCGATTACCGGTGTGGGCTGAGACGGGGCGTGGGCGGCGTGCCACGGCCGTTCTGCCCTCCAGGGGCTCATGGCAGGCTGGCACCCCTCCTGCCAGCCCGCGGCCCCTCCAGGGTGCCCAAGTAGCCACCAGTAAATAGGCTCCCATTGCCACAGGAGGGCTCTGGGCTATCAAGTGTGGCACCAGGGTGGCCAATCCGAAATCAGCCCCTTGCCCGCAGCCCTGGGGCTCTTTCTGCCCCCCCCATGCCCACGGCCGCTCATCTTCCCCACTCCGGAAGTCAGGGTGGGCACTAACCTGGGCTTCCCCCGCAGACTTCGACGCCCGAACCCGGGGGGGACCCCGCTCCGGCCCTGCTGGCCTAAGGACGCGGCGCCCGGAGGGGGATGCAGAGAGCTGCCAGCTGGTAAGGACCCGGCGAGGCAGGGGCCGCCAATGGGGCTTCCAAGACGGGCACGCCGGGGTGAGCCAGCGAGCTGCTAATCCAGCTGGCCACCAAAGGCCGAGGACTGGTAGCCCGGCCGGCCTGTAGATCGGAGACAGGTGGGGGCGGAACAGCTGTCTGGCGCCTGCTACTTTCCGGCCCCTGGCACGTCGGATCTGGCCGCGCCCCGAAACGGACCTTGATTGTTTGCCTCATTCTCCTGCCGAGTTTTGGGGTCCCCCCCTAAGTCTCACCGCCTTTCCTCTCTCCTGTAGGTCTCCATCCTGCCCGTATCCCCAAGTTACACCGCACAGAGACCCCAAACTCCACCCGGTCCCCCCTCTCCTCGCCGCTGAGCCGAGCCAAGACCGTGAACCCCGCGGGGGGGGACTGAACACCAAATCTTTATGTTTAAAACACTTTTTTTTTTGAGGGGCGTCTCCCCCCCCCCTTCCACAGCTTCCTGGGTTCAAAGGGAAACGAGCTGTTGAAACTTGAGTTAAATTCCCCCCCTCCCAGCCCCCCCATATTTTTGGAAGAGCACTTTGTGTGCCGTTTGGGTGTCAGTAAAGGAATTTGCACAGCCGCCTGGTGTCGTCGGGTCTTTCCTGCCGGGCTGAGGGGGGCCATGCCGCAGGTCCCCCCTCTTTCTTCCCCTTGTCTGTGGATTGGGGGGGGGTGTCGGATCCCTGGCGGGGCTGAGGATGGGGGCCTGGTTGTCTTACTAGCTGATCTTGCGCAAGTTCCCTGGGGCCATAACGTTCCTCTCCAATTTTGGGGTGCTGTAAGCCTTCCACACACACAGCCCCCCCCCCCAAGAGCTGAGCACCCACAATGCCCGTTGACCAGGGGCGGGCGCTCATCGTGTTTCACGTCTTCAGTTCGGCCTGTGCTGGTGGAGACCTTTCCAAATAGTGGCCACTGCGTGTCTGTGCCTCAGTTTCCCCATCTGTAAAACACCTCCCCCGCTGTGGACAGCAACATCCAAAGGAAACGCCGTATCCTCCTCCTGTGGATGGCAAGAGGTCCCCCCCACGGCCTGGCTGTGTACCCCTAACAGCAGCAGGGGAACCCCTTTTTGCCTGGGGTCTAACTTAATCTTAGCCCCAGACAGTCCTGATCCAAAGGGGGTCACCCGGACTCCTACTAGCCCCCGGGCCGGCCTGCATTTGAAGTGGCCACCGAAACATGAAGTGGTCTGACTCGGAAACCCCCCCAACTTATCCCCTTTTAGACAAGTTCATCTCCCCGGCGGAGCAGGGTGGCCGCGGGTTTCTAACTGGCTCGCAAAGACGGCTCGCTCCTTGTTTGGGTGCGGGCGAGGCGGCGGGGGCCCTCCGGCCAGCTGGGCTTCCGCCAACGCGATACACAAGCCCGGAGACCCTTGTGGGCTCCGCCGCGGGCCCCGCCCGGTAACGAGTTGACTTATCGCTGAAAACGAGAGGAGACTTCGTTAAAGCCGCCGGGGGAACTTAAGTTCAGCCACTTTTAGGGCCCTAAATCAGATGAGGGAAAGAGCAATCTCAGATATTCAGTGGGGGGGTCTAAACCTTTTCCCCTCCGCCGGGGATTAGTTTAAATTTAAATTTAATAGCAGATCCCCCCGACTGTCCAACCTCGGGGGGGATTGTGGCGCTGGGGAGTGTTGATCAAATTAAGACCTGGGTAACGGCTCGTCCGTAACGAGGGGGTCGGAAAGATGCTGGTTTCAAGCCGTGATTAGATCGTTTCCAAAATATTTCCACCACCCCCCTTCCGACCGGGGCAGACTTGTCTCTATTTTCAAAGCCGGGAGCAGGCGCCCAACCCTGTTTCGTGACCGGTCTTGTCAAATAGTTGGCGCGAGGCCCGCCCGGCTCTGGCTTCGTCCCCGTAGGCAACAGCCGCCGGAGTACATTTCAGCCGGCACATTTCAGCCGGACCCCGTCCCGCGGTTCTGATCTTATCACCCGCAAGTTTTATGGGCCGCACTCCCAGCCCCTTACAATGGGTGCGTTCCTCGCGAGGTGGGTGGGGGAGGCTGGTTTCAACTCCGTGTCACTGGTACAACGGCCGCTTTGCGCCTGTCTTTCGTGTGTATCCCGCCTCGGTTGCCCTGGCGCTAGCGGACACCTGCTTCCCCCCGAGTGACGCAGGTCCTACAAGCGGTGGATTAGTGCCAGGGGGCATGTGCGTGCACTGTTAGCTGGAACGCTAAAAATAGGCATTTGGGCACGGTCCTTCAATGTCCCCGCTCCTCATGACTTCAACCCCGCTGCCCAACGGTCACGCTGCCTGGAAACCCAGCCTCTGTTACCAGCATCACGGGGCTGTAACGAGTTTTAATTAAGTTGGTAGCATAAGGAGGGGGACCGAGTGTTCTCCTTGGCTGAAGAGGGCAAGGCAAGGAGAAATCAGCAGACTTAGCAAGGGAAAAACTTTCGAAGTCTAAGTATAGCTGAGCTGTGGAGTAGGTGACCCAAGAGACGGGTGTTGGGACAGGCGGACAATAGCCCGAAGGAACTACGTTAAACCTTCTGGAATTTAGGGTTAAGATCCCTTTGTAGTGGAAACGCCACCGGGAGCTTGCACAGAACCGCTTTAGCAGGAAAACCAACTCGGTCTCAAATTGATTTCTTAGGAAGTACGTGCAAATTCCCCTGTCCTGAGGAGCAACGCCCCCGGGGCGAGTCAGCTAACTTGTATGAAAAGGAAAAACTGTGGTTGAGTTGTAACCCCGAGGGGCGAGTCGGCATTGTGATAAGAGGACCAGAGATCCCGATTTTATAAGGACAGGGGGGTTTTTCCCCCCACACACGCTGTCTGGTCGGCCTGTGTTTTTAATACTTTCTCAGCCACGCTTCAGAATGAAGTGGGGGTGTTTGGAAAGAGCGGGGGGCCACGTTTCGACCTGTAGGCCAGTTTCAGAAGAGACAGCAACGGTTTGTTGCTAGCGCAACAACCGAACTACACCCAGGCTCACCCGGCAGCAAATGTGAAAAATCGGGGATGGGCGTGGAGGGGAAGAGGTGCCTAGATAAGAGCCCCAAAAATCAGGACTCTCCCTATAAAACCGGGACATCTCGTCACCCTAACTACACCACTGGAGTAGAAATTTTCCCCGCTACAAGCGTAGTTTGGGTGTTGTTTTGTCTGATCCGCCCAGCAAGATAAGCAATTCCTCGGAAAATTGCACACGCCTTATAAGAGCATCTACCCCGGGACTTCTAATTCATGGCAGCGGGGTGTGACTTTTCCTTTGTCCACCGCTTCACCACCTGCCCTGCCTTGTATTTCACTAGCGGGCTCCGGTTACCTCCCTCCGTCTCCCTTGAATGTTTCTTTCTTCCAACAGTTGAGGTTGAGCCAGGAAATTATATCCCCTCCCCCACTACGGCTCTGACCCACTGAAATGGGTCCCCAGGGTGGCGGTGGGATCTCCTTCCTTTAAGGTCTTTAAGGTCAGGCTTGAGCAAGCCCTGGCTGGGATGATTTAGTCGGGGTTGGTCCTGCTTTGAGGAGGGGGTTGGACTGGATCCCTCCTGAGGTCCCTTCCCACCCCCGTCTTCTAGGATGCCTTCAGAGATGCCTTTGCTTTCTCTCCAGAGACAACGTCCCGGTTTCAGATACTTGCCTCTGAAATTTCATGGTGGCATAATTGGGGGGGGTGTGTCCTGACCCCAAAAGGGGTTGTGGGCGGGTGGGAAGGAGTTAGCTACTGGAACTGACTCCTAAGGGAAGCGGTGAATTCTCCATTGCTTGATGTCTTCCCAGCCGGACTGCCGTCCCGGGAGATGCATTAGTCAAGTTACGAGGGGGGAAATGTGAAATTTATTTGCCTTGTAGATCTAGCCGGCCCGCTATGAATTGCAACGTGTGTGTTGCGGTGGAATATTACAACGAAGGGGACACTCAAAATCCTCCTTAAACAAAAAACCCAACGACACAGCAGCTCAGTGTGGCTTTAAAGCTATTTCACTAGACTTCGCCTCATCCGAAATGGGGAAGCAGTCTCTCCAGACGGGGTCGGTGACCACTTCTGTCTCGGGGGGTTTCGAAATGCTGAGAATTTGCACGCTGGAGTGGGAACTAAGGCTTAATTTTTTGTCCGTGCGAGCAACTCGCCGTCGGGACAATTTACTGAGGGGTGGATTCTCCTTCGCTGGCCATTTTTAATTCCAGGGGAGAGGTTCTTAGAGATTTAAGCGTTGGTCTGTATCCGCGGGCTGTCCGACTAGGACACCCCAAAAAACTGGACGTGACTGACTAGCCGTTATCCCTGCCTTGGCCGTATGAAACAATCTACCCACCGTGCTGCCCAAGGCGGAGGGTAATTCATCCAGAAACTTGGCGATGAATTTCCAACCTGCACCGTTGCTTTGCTCTGTTCGTGGCCTTCTTAAAAAAAAAACCCTTCGATCTATTTTCCCCTCAAATCCTTTCCTCGTTCAAAACACCCACCTCTGCCGTGGGAGTGGTTAGATTCGAGTGTCTACAATGAAGCACACACAACCGCATGGCCTCCATTTGACTCCAACCTTTATATACAAAGAATTCCTTACATTCTTCTCGCTGAAATACAAAAGGTCACGTCATGTGCTAATGCCTCTCCATGTGTCCCTGACATTAAGACAAGCGCCTCCGCTAATGATTAAACAGAAACGCTCCCGGATCCTTCTAAGCTTCCTGGCCTCGTCCATACACCGTCTTCAAGCCCAGCGATTGTGCCTGCTTAAATGAGGTCTTCTTTTGTCCCACCCAAAACCGCCGGCATGCTGGAGTGTCGGGACTAATCACTCCGATATTAGCAACTCCTAGGTCAACTCAACTTGACATCCATCGGTCATCTAGCAGCCAAAATGGAGAGCAGTAATTCTAACGACTGTTCTGGCTGCTTCTGTATTTGTCGTCCTTAAATATAATCAACCAACCAATGATCCCACCGGCTTTAACGAGCAAATTGTCCTGGACCACTGAGCACAAAGTCTTCCTAGCATCTTGTCTTCTGCTGGCCACCAACACGTATCCCAGGGGCTTGGAGGGGCCTTTTGCCGGTTGAAGCGAGGAGGTCGTATGTGTGCAAGGCTGAGGACACCATCCTGTTAAAACACGGTCGCGGGCTAGGTGGACCCTACGTCTGATCCAGTCGGGACATTCCTCGTTCCTATAGACCTGAGCCGTGGAGCGGACAGAGGTCCCTTGTTCTGCGTTGACTTGCAATGCGTGCGCACCGCAATGCACAGAACCTGACGTGCCCTTTCTCGAAAGCGTCCCCACCTCCCTTGTCAGCCCCTCGCAACCAGTTCTCCTCCGAAGATGAGTCGACCATCTTCTCTTGACAATCCCTCTCCAGGAAGAGTGGCGAGGCGCCCACCTCGGACCTCCTACAAACCTCAGAAGACGGATAGGAAGGGATGTCCCGGGTCAGCTCAACCAGGGAATCCCGCTCATCGACTTAACGAACAACCCGCCTGAGAGCAGATCGGCTTTGGGCTAAAAATTGTCACAGTGCCCCAAACGGGTGTGGACCATCTCCAGACCTCCGTTCCGCTGGCTTGGATGGAGAAAGATGGACGTTGGGGGATGGATGGGTTGAGTAGATGCAGATTGAAGGATGGATGAGTAGAGAGCTATGGATGGGTTGAGTAGATGGGGATGGGTGGGTTGAAGGGGGGATGGGTTGAGTAGATGTGGATGGATGGGTTGAGTAGATGGGGGTGGATGGATGGGTTGAGTAGATGGGGTGGATGGATGGGTTGAAGGATGGATGAGTAGAGAGATGGGGATGGATGGGTTGAGTAGATATGGATGGATGGATGGGTTGAGTAGATGGGGGTGGATGGATGGGTTGAGTAGATGGGGGTGGATGGATGGGTTGAAGGATGGATGAGTAGAGAGATGGGGATGGATGGGTTGAGTAGATATGGATGGATGGATGGGTTGAGTAGATGGGGGTGGATGGATGCGTTGAAGGATGGATGAGTAGAGAGATGGGGATGGATGGGTTGGGGGGATGGATGGGTTGAGTAGATATGGATGGATGGATGGGTTGAGTAGATGTGGATGGATGGGTTGAGTAGATGGGGGTGGATGGATGGGTTGAGTAGATGGGGTGGATGGATGGGTTGAAGGATGGATGAGTAGAGAGATGGGGATGGATGGGTTGAGTAGATATGGATGGATGGGTTGAGTAGATGGGGATGGATGGGTTGGGATGGGTTGAGTAGATGGGGATGGATGGGTTGGGGGGATGGATGGGTTGAGTAGAGATGGATGGATGGATGGATGGGTTGAGTAGATGGGGGTGGATGGATGCGTTGAAGGATGGATGAGTAGAGAGATGGGGATGGATGGGTTGAGTAGAGGGGGATGGATGGATGGGTTGGAGGATGGATTTTTGCCACTAGGAGGCCATCACCAGCCGTGGGGAGTTGAGGTGACTCCTCTTGGAGGAAACCTCTCAGCGATACCGTGATCTTGGAGATGGGCCACAGGACTACACGGACCATGCGTAGAGAGAGCCACAGTTCCTGCCCATAGGAGCCTCGCCTTTCAGCGACGGAGGCACAGCCATGGCGCCCGGCCTTCTTCCTCCAACCTCTCCAGCTCTCCGCGGCAGGGACCATGCGGTAGGATCGAAAGAACTCCCCCAGAGTTTTGCATCCTCCTTCTCGCCGAGAGAAGTCTCCTGTCCCTGAATCGACGCAGAATCGACTCCAGCGATCGGAGTCAACGGTTCCGGAGCCTACCAGTGTCGTACGTTGCCCGGGGACGCCCCAACATCAGCTGCTGGATATGGTCTTGGGGAGGTCTCGCCCCGCCTCCGCTTCCAAGAACGAGCAGGATTCCCCGCCAGGTTCCCCTTCCTTTGTCACTTAACCAAGCTCCTTCCGCCTACATGGCTTTATCTCCAAGACCCCAACACACACACACACACACACACATACAACACAATCTCTCTCTCTCTCTCTCTGATCTTAAAAATAAAACCCACAAAGCTAAAAACAAAACAACTAACCTACAAAAAAAATCTCTAAACCTTGCCGTGTCTTTAAAGTGCTGGGTGACTGTTCCATTCCTCTCGGGTCTCTCCGGCTCCCGGCCCGGGTCAGGCGTTGTCTTCCGGCCCCAGACGGTCCAGCTCGGTGGAGGGCTTGACTTCGTGGTCCAGCAGAGACGGGGTGCGGCGGAAGCCGGCCGCGATCTGGTCGAAGGTCCGGCCCCGCGTCTCGGGGACCTTGAAGTAGGTGAAGAGGAAGAAGCCCAGAAGGAGGGCGGCGAAGATGAGGAAGACGTACGGGCCGCAGACGTCCTACGTGGAAGAGGGGAGAGGCGGGGTGAGCGCGGCCGGCGAGCGCGGCGGGGTGGGGGTCCCGCCCCGGGGGCGCACTCACCGCCATGGAGGGGAAGGCCATGCCCACGATGAAGTTGCAGGTCCAGTTGCAGCTCCCGGCCACCGCCATGGCGGCCGGGCGGGGCCCCTGGCTGAAGAGCTCCGCCACGATGAACCACGGGATGGGCCCGGGCCCGATCTCGAAGAAGGCCACGAAGCCGAAGATGGCCACCATGCTGAGATAGCTCATGGCCGGCACCCGCTCCTGCCGGGGGGGGGGGGAGAGAGACGGGGCTGAGACCCTGCACCGCGGTGCCCCCCCCACGGCCCCCCCGCTTCCCCGGCTACTCACCAGATACACCAGCGCCACGGTCATCACCACGGCGCACCCCATCATCCCGGCCAGCCCCACCAGCTGCAGCGTCCGGCGTCCTGCCCGCTCCACCAGGAAGAGCTAATGGGGAGGAGAGACCGGGGGGGACAGAGGTGAGATGGGGTGGGGGGGACCCCACCCCGAGAGGCTGGGGGGGGGCTCTCTTACCGAGACGACGGTGAAGGCGGCGTTGATGGCGCCGGCGCCGATGGTAGCGAACACCGGCTGCTCCAGCCCGGCCGACTCAAAGATACTGGTGGAGTAATAGAAGATCTGGGGGGCAGGAAACGGGGGGTCAGAGCTGGCCCTAGTGGGACCCTCCCCGGATCCCGTGGGGTCTTCCTTTAATCCCTCTCCTCCTTCAAGCTCCACCCCCATCCCCAGGCAAGCTCCGCCCCCATCTCTCCCATCCAGGCTCCGCCCTGATTCGCCCAGACCCCACCCTCCAGGCAAACGCCACTCCCGTACAAGCTCCTCCCCCATCCTCCCAGGCTCCGCCCTATCTCCCGGCCCCACCCCTTCTTCCCCAGGCTCCGCCTCCGCCGTCCAAGCCCCGCCCCCCTCACCGCGTTGATGCCGGAGAGCTGCTGGGCCAGCTGGAGCATCACGGCGATGAGCAGGGGCTGGCGATAGACCCGGCAGCGGAAGAGCTGGGCGATGGAGACCTTGCGCTCCATGTCCATGCGCCGCTTCTCCTCCTTCATCTCCGAGAGCGCCTCGCTCACGTCGCCGCACCCCGTCAGCCGCTTCAGACCTGCCGGCGGCGAGGGGAGAGCGCGGGATGGAGCGGTGACCGGCAGGGGAGGGGGCAAGGGACCGAGGGATGAGTAGATAGATGGGGGGGAAAGGAGGGATGGGGTGGAGGGTGGACAGAGGGGTGGGATGGATGGATGGGTTGAGGGGGATGGACAGATGGATGGGTTGAGTAGATGGGGGTGGATGGGTTGAGTAGATGGGGATGGGTGGATGGGTTGAAGGATGGATGGGTAGAGAGATGGGGATGGATGGATGGGTTGGGGGGATGGATGGGTAGAGAGATGGGGGTGGATGGATGGGTTGAGTAGATGGGGATGGATGGATGGGTTGAAGGATGGATGGGTAGAGAGATGGGGATGGATGGATGGGTAGAGAGATGGGGATGGATGGATGGGTTGAGTAGATGGGGGTGGATGGATGGGTTGAGTAGATGGGGGTGGATGGATGGGTTGAAGGATGGATGGGTAGAGAGATGGGGATGGATGGATGGGTTGAGTAGATGGGGATGGATGGATGGGTTGAAGGATGGATGGGTAGAGAGATGGGGATGGATGGATGGGTTGAGTAGATGGGGATGGATGGATGGGTTGGGGGGATGGATGGTAGAGAGATGGGGATGGATGGATGGGTTGAGTAGATGGGGATGGATGGATGGGTAGAGAGATGGGGATGGATGGATGGGTTGAGTAGATGGGGGTGGATGGATGGGTTGAGTAGATGGGGGTGGATGGATGGGTTGAGTAGATGGGGATGGATGGATGGGTTGAAGGATGGATGGTAGAGAGATGGGGATGGATGGATGGGTTGAGTAGATGGGGATGGATGGATGGGTTGAAGGATGGATGGGTAGAGAGATGGGGATGGATGGATGGGTTGAGTAGATGGGGATGGATGGATGGGTTGGGGGATGGATGGTAGAGAGATGGGGATGGATGGATGGGTTGAGTAGATGGGGATGGATGGGTTGGGAGGATGGATGGTAGAGAGATGGGGATGGATGAATGGGTTGAGTAGATGGGGATGGATGGGTTGGGAGGATGGACAGATGGATAGGTAGATGGGGACGGATGGATGGGTTGGGATGGACTGATGGATGGGTTGGGGGATGGATGGATGGATAGGTAGATGGGGAGGGAGGGACAGGCAGGTTGGGGGATGGATGGAGGGATTGGAGGAGGAATGGATGATGCATAGATTGGGGAGATGAAGGGATGGAGAGATAAGGGGATGGACAGATGGATGAGTAGAGAAATGGGGATGGATGGATGGGTTGAAGGATGAATGAGTAGAGAGAGATGGATGGATGGGTTGAGTAGATATGGATGGATGGGTTGAGTAGATGGGGATGGATGGGTTGAAGGATGGATGAGTAGAGAGATATGGATGGATGGGTTGGAGGGATGGATGGGTTGAGTAGATGGGGATGGATGGGTTAAGGATGGATGAGTAGAGAGATATGGATGGATGGGTTGGAGGGATGGATGGGTTGAGTAGATGGGGATGGATGGATGGGTTGAAGGATGGATGGGTAGAGAGATGGGGATGGATGGGTTGAGTAGATGGGGATGGATGGATGGGTTGAAGGATGGATGGGTAGAGAGATGGGGATGGATGGGTTGAGTAGATGGGGATGGATGGATGGGTTGAAGGATGGATGGGTAGAGAGATATGGATGGATGGGTTGGAGGGATGGATGGGTTGAGTAGATGGGGATGGATGGATGGATGGGTTGAGTAGATGGGGAGGGATGGATGGGTTGAGTAGATATGGATGGATGGGTTGAGTAGATGGGGATGGATGGGTTGAAGGATGGATGAGTAGAGAGATATGGATGGATGGGTTGGAGGGATGGATGGGTTGAGTAGATGGGGAGGGATGGGTTGAAGGATGGATGAGTAGAGAGATATGGATGGATGGGTTGGAGGGATGGATGGGTTGAGTAGATGGGGAGGGATGGATGGATGGGTTGAGTAGATGAGGATGGATGGACAGGTGGGTTGGGGGATGGATGGAGGGATTGCGGGAGGAATGGGCGATGCATAGGTTGGGGAGATGGAGGGAGAGAGAAGGGGATGAACAGGTCGATAGACGTGAGGCAGGGACGGGTAGGGACCGGATGGATGGAGGGGTAAACGGACGGACGGAGGGAGGGAGGGGTGGGCGGAGGCGGGCGGGACAGCCGGCCGGCGGGGGACTCACTCTCTCGGGCCTTGGCCTCCTTGTTGCGGACGATGTAGAGGTACCGGGGGCTCTCGGGGCAGAAGGGGAAGAGCAGCAGCTGCAGGGCCGAGGGGGCCACAGTCAGCCCCAGGAGCAGGGGCCAGAGCTGGGGGGTGCCGAGGAGGGAGTCCAGGCCGAACACCTGCCGGGGGGGGCGGAGAGGGAGAGCCATTGCAGCGCTGAACCGCCCCCCCCGAGTCCCCTGCCCCACGGCGCCCCCACAACCAGCCCCATGGCGCCCCCCCAGCGCCCGTTACCTGGGCGATGAGGATCCCGATGACGAGGGCCAGCTGGTGCAGGGTCCCCAGCGCCCCCCGCAGGCGGGTGGGGGCGATCTCCCCCACGTACATGGGCACCAAGCCGGAGACCAGCCCTGGGGGGTCAGGGAACAGCCAATCAATAGGGTGGGGTGGGGGCAGTCTCCTAGGTCGGGGGGGGGAGTTGAGGGAGAGGGTTGAGCCCCACCCCACCCCACCCATCCTCCCCAGATTTCCCCCCACTGACCCACGGCACGAGCCATCCCTCATGGCAAACACCCAGCATCCACCATCCATCCCACTGCTTCCACCATCCATCCCACTGCATCCACCATCCATCCCACCGCATCCACCATCCATCCCACCGCACCCACCAACCCGGCTGGAAACCCCCGGCCCCGCCCCCGTGCTCCGGTGCAGGAGTGGGCGGGGCTCCCCCGGAGCTCCTCCCCCCCGGCCCCGGGGGCCCCGCCCCTTACCTGAGTAGGCGCCAATCATGAACCGGCCCAGGATCATCATCTCGTAGGAGCAGCCCAGCTTGGCCAGGCCCATCAGGGCCCCGCCCAGGAAGGCCAGGGCGTTATTGGCGATCATGGCCCGCTTCCTGGGGGGAGGGGGGGAGAGAGGGTGAGCCCCCCGGCGCTTGCCCCCCCCTGGCGCCCCCTAGCGCCGGCCCCGCCCGCCGGGGGGAGAGCAGCTCCCCGCCCCACGGTGCCCCCTGGGGACAGTGTCCCCCCCCCGCGCGATGTGGGGCAGAGCGGCCTCACCTGCCCAGCCACTCGGAGACGACCCCCAACAGGAAGGAGGAGATCATGCCCCCGATGGAGAAGATGGCCACCGAGAGGGACCACAGGGTGGTGAGGGTGGGGAGCTCGATGGAGGCCCCGTGCCGCGCCCGCCAGGTGGCGTTGTAGTTCTGCTCGATGATCTGCGGGGGGCAGAGTTAAGGGTAAACCCCGCCTGCCCCGTTCCCCACCCCCCTGAGCCAGCCCCGGGGAGGGGGGAGCCGGCGCCCCCTAGAGGGGGGGATTCTTACCTTTTGGGGGGCATTTATGACCCCGATGTTGTACCCGCACTGCAGGGAGCCCAGCACGGCCGTGAAGACTGACAGCACCAGGGTGGAGGTGACCCCCGGGCCGGGGGCCGGGGGGGCGTCGTCCTCCTGAGGGGACACAAGCGGGTCAGCTGACCGAGCGGGGCGGGGGGGGGGGACCCCCGTCCTTCCCGGCACTGCTGCGGGGCAGTTCGCAGCACCGGGGGGCGGCGGGGGGGGGGGGAGCAGCGCTGCGGGGGTTGCAAGTCGCCCCGGGTTTCCCCGGCCTCTAGGGAGAGGAGGGCGAACCCTCGTGCGAACCCTCGTGCGAACCCTCGTGCGAACCCTCGTGCGAACCTGGCACCGCCTCGCACGACGGAAGAGTGACCTCATCCGCTTCCCGTTCTGTTTACACACACAACCCCACCCCCACCCCGGGTGGAGCTGGCGCATGGGGGGGTGGGGGATGGGCAGGCGGGGTTGACTCAGCCCCAGCGGCACCTTTGAGTGGGGGAGGGAGAGAGACAGTGCGGTCTAGTGGTCAGAGCAACGGGGGCTGGGAGCCAGGACTCCTGGGTTCTCTCCCCGGCTCTGGGAGGGGAGTGGGGGCTGGTGGGTCAGAGCAGGGGGGGCTGGGAGCCCGGACTCCTGGGTTCTCTCCACAGCTCTGGGAGGGGAGGGGGGGCTGGTGAGTTGGAGCAGGGGGGGCTGGGAGCCAGGACTCCTGGGTTCTCTCCACGGCTCTGGGAGGGGAGTGGGGGCTGGGGGGTCAGAGCAGGGGGGTCTGGGAGCCAGGACTCCTGGGTTCTCTCCCCGGCTCTGGGACGGGAGTGGGGGCTGGTGGGTTAGAGCAGGGGGGGCTGGGGCCCAGGACTCCTGGGTTCTCTCCCCAGCTCTGGGAGGGGAGTGGGGGCTGGTGGGTTAGAGCAGGGGGGGCTGGGAGCCAGGACTCCTGGGTTCTCTCCCCGGCTCTGGGAGGGGAGTGGGGGCTGGTGGGTTAGAGCAGGGGGGGTTGGGAGCCAGGACTCCTGGGTTCTCTCCCCTTCCCATCCTCCCCGCCCCCACTCATGGCCCTGCGGGGCCTGGGCCGGCCTCAGCTGAGAAAAACCCTTATTAGGAAAAGCCCCAAAGCCCAGGAAATGTCAAGGGGGGGGAGTCCCCCCCCACGCGCCCCCCCCCCAAACCACGGGGCGGGGACTGGCTGGCCCAGGGGGGCGGGGAATGGGGCAGGGGGCCTGGCCCCTCTCAGGGGGGGCTGGGGACTGGGGGGAGGTGGGGGGGTTACCCTTGGGCTGTAGGGGGGGGTGGGTCCAGGTATCCAGCCCCACAGCTGGGGGGGCCAGAGCGTCCGGTACACCCCCGCTTCCTCCCCCCCCCCAAAATCGCGCTTATCTGATCCAGACCTTTCCGGCCGCGCCCCTACCATGTGCACACGACAGAACACCCCCCACAAACACAAACACAACCCCCCCACGCCACCCACAAACACCCCCACAAACACACCCCACACAAACACCCCCACACCCCTACAAACACCCCCCCAAACACCCCCAAACACCCACACCCACACACCCCCACACAAACACCCCCAAACACCCACACCCATGAATACACACAAACACCCCCACACCCCTACAAACACCCCCACACAAACACTCCCCCAACACACACAAACACCCCCACAAACACCCACCCACACAAACACACACCCCCACACACCCCCACACAAACACCCCCACAAACACAAACACAACCCCCCCACGCCACCCACAAACACCCCCACACACAAACACCCCCACACCCCTACAAACACTCCCACACAAACACTCCCCCAACACACACAAACACCCCCACAAACACCCACCCACACAAACACCCACCCCCACACACCCACACCCAAACACCCCCACAAACACCCCCAAACACCCACACCCACAAACACCCACCCCCACACAAACACACCCACAAACACCCCCCCACAAACACCCACACCCACAAACACCCACCCCCACACACCCCCACACAAACACCCCCACAAACACCCACAACTACACACAAACACCCCCCCCACAACCAACTTAATTCCCTTCAGCAGGGGGAAGTGCTCTGCACACAGACACACAGACACACATCCCACAAGCACACACAATCAGACACACAAACACACACACACACCCCTTGCTTCCATCCCCGAATGAGGGAACGCTTTTCCAGAACAGATGTTTTATCGCACACGTGTGCTACATAACACAGACCTGACACCACACCACACGCGTGTGCTACATAACACAGACCTGACACCACACCACACATGTGTGCTACATAACACAGACCTGACACCACACCGCACGCGTGTGCTAGGTAACACAGACCTGACACCACACCACACGCGTGTGCTACATAACACAGACCTGACACCACACCACACGCGTATGCTGGTAACACAGACCTGACACCACACCACACGCGTGTGCTACATAACACAGACCTGACACCACACCACACGCATGTGCTAGGTAACACAGACCTGACACCACACCACACGCGTGTGCTAGGTAACACAGACCTGACACCACACCACACGCGTGTGCTACATAACACAGACCTGACACCACACCACACGCGTGTGCTGGTAACACAGACCACACCACACATGTGTGCTAGTAACAGACCACACCACACATGCATGTGCTATTTAAACAACACCACACGAGTGTGCTGGTAACACAGACCTGACACCACACCACACGCGTGTGCTACATAACACAGACCTGACACCACACCACACGCGTGTGCTAGGTAACACAGACCTGACACCACACCGCACGCATGTGCTACATAACACAGACCTGACACCACACCACATGCGTGTGCTAGGTAACACAGACCTGACACCACACCACATGCGTGTGCTACATAACACAGACCTGACACCACACCACACGCGTGTGCTACATAACACAGACCTGACACCACACCACACGCGTGTGCTAGGTAACACAGACCTGACACCACACCACACGCGTGTGCTACATAACACAGACCTGACACCACACCACACGCGTGTGCTGGTAACACAGACCACACCACACATGTGTGCTAGTAACAGACCACACCACACATGCATGTGCTATTTAAACAACACCACACAAGTGTGCTGGTAACACAGACCTGACACAACACCACACGTGTGTGCTGGTAACACAGGCCACACTACACATGTGCTAGGTAACACAGACCTGACAACACCACACATGTGTGCTACATAACACAACACCACACGGGTGTGCTAGGTAACACAGACCACACTACACATGTGCTAGTAACACAGACCTGACAACACCACACGTGTGTGCTACATAACACAACAACACACTAACCCCTCCCCCCCGCCCCCGATCGGATGCACGGCATCGCACGCATGTGTGACAAATAACACGCCACTTGTGGGATGAATAACACACCACTCGTGTGACATGCTATGCCATGCATGTGACGAATTACACGCCACTCGTGTGACCAATAACACACCACTTGTGTGTCGAATCACACGCCACTCGTGTGTCGAATAACACGCCACTCGTGTGACATGCCATGCCATGTGTGTGACGAATTACACACCACTCGTGTGACCAATAACACGGCCACTCGTGTGACAAATAACACACCACTTGTGTGTCGAATAACACGCCACTTGTGTGTCGAATCACACGCCACTCATGCGACGAATCCCACGCCACTTGTGCGACGAATCCCACGCCACACGTGTGTCGAAGAACACAGGGCAGGCCGGACACGTGAGGCAGGTCACGCCCCCCCCCCCCCCCCGTTACACAATAGCCGGATATAAATAGCCCCACATTTTCCTCGTTAATGCCACGGCCGGGGGGCAGGATTTTACAGCCGGGGAGGAGGGGAGCTGGGGGGGGCGACATTAAATGTGGGGCAGAGGTGCCCTCAGGGTGGATCCAGCCTCCCCCAGCCCCCCAAGTTTAGCTCCCCATCCCCCCTTCCCCCCCCCCCGGCCTATGCTGCCCCACACTCGGCACCGCCTCGCTGCCCCAGCGGCACTCCCCCCACGGCTCCCCCTGGCCCCATGCTGCCCCCCACGGTCCCCATCACTCGCCACGGCCCCCTACGGCCCCCCACAATCCCCATGGCTCCCCACAGCCCCACTCTGCCTCCCATGGGCCCACACCGCCCCCCATAACCCTATGCTGCCCCACACTGTAACCACTGCTCCCCCCACGGTCCCCATTGCTCTCCATGGGCCCCATTACTCCCTACAGCCCCCCACTGACCCCCAACTCCCCCCACTTACCCCCATCACCCCCACCCCCATCATCCCCACAATGACCCCCAACTCCCCCCACTGACCCCCATCGTCCCCCACTGACTCCCATCACCCCCACTGACCCCCAACTCCCCCCACTGACCCCCATCACCCCACATGGACTCCCCACCCCCATCATCCCCACAATGACCCCCAACTCCCCCCACTGACCCCCATCACCCCACACGGACTCCCCACCCCCATCATCTCCACAACGACCCCCAACTCCACCCACTGACCCCCATCATCCCCCACGATCCCCATCGTCCCCCACTGACTCCCATCACCCCCACTGACCCCCAACTCCCCCCACTGACCCCCATCACCCCACATGGACTCCCCACCCCCATCATCCCCACAATGACCCCCAACTCCCCCCACTGACCCCCATCACCCCACACGGACTCCCCACCCCCATCATCTCCACAACGACCCCCAACTCCACCCACTGACCCCCATCATCCCCCACGATCCCCATCGTCCCCCACTTACCCCCATAACCCCATGCTGCCCCACACTGTAACCACTGCTCCCCCCACGGTCCCCATTGCTCTCCATGGGCCCCATTACTCCCCACAGCCCCCCACTGACCCCCATCACCCCCCACTGACCCCCAACTCCCCCCACTTATCCCCATCACCCCACACGGACTCCCCACCCCCATCATCCCCACAACGACCCCCAACTCCCCCCACTGACCCCCATCATCCCCCACTGACCCCCATCACCCCACATGGACTCCCCACCCCCATCACCCCCACAATGACTCCAGCTTCCCCCACTGCCCCCTATCGCCTCCCACTGCCCCCCACTGCCCCCCACTGATCCCCCATCACCCCCCACACCCCCCATCTCCCCATACTCACCCCTCTCATCACTCCCCGCTGCCCCCCTCAACCCCATCACCCCCCAGCCCCCATCACTCCCCACAGCCCCACGCTGCCCCACATCACCCCCTATGCCCCCCCAGCTCCCCCCCCGCAAGGTTTTACCTCCTCCCTGCTGATCTGCTGGAATCCCGCCGGCATCTCGGAGCCGGGGAGGGGGAGACCCCCGGGGGGGGGGTATCCGGGGGGGGGGGAAAGACCCCCGGGGGGGGTCCGGGGGGGAGAGACCCCTTGGGACTTGGGCGAAGAAATGAAGAAGTCAAACCCCAGGAGATCTGACCTGAGATCCTGGAGGAGGAAGGAGAAAGAAAGAAAGAAAGAAAGAAAGAAAGAAAGAGGGATGAGTGGAGAGAAAGAAGGAACAAGGTTGGCGAGGAAGAGAGGAATGGGGAAGACTGGCGAGGGGAAGAGAGAAGTAAGGGCAGGAGAGGAGAGTTGAGGGAGGGGAAGGACACCAGGCGGGAAGGGGGGAGCGGGAGAGCCGGGAAGGAGGAGTGAAGGCAGGAGGCCGGAGAAGAGGATGGAGGGAAGGGGGAAATGGAGGGAGAGAGGATGGAGGGAAGGGGGAAATGGAGGGAGAGCGGAGAGCCGGGGAAGGGGGAAATGGAGGGAGAGAGGAGAGCGGGGAAGGGGGAAATGGAGGGAGAGAGGATGGAGGGAAGGGGGAAATGGAGGGAGAGAGGAGAGCGGGGAAGGGGGAAATGGAGGGAGAGAGGATGGAGGGAAGGGGGAAATGGAGGGAGAGAGGATGGAGGGAAGGGGGAAATGGAGGGAGAGAGGAGAGCGGGGAAGGGGGAAATGGAGGGAGAGAGGATGGAGGGAAGGGGGAAATGGAGGGAGAGAGGAGAGCGGGGAAGGGGGAAATGGAGGGAGAGAGGAGAGCGGGGAAGGGGGAAATGGAGGGAGAGAGGATGGAGGGAAGGGGGAAATGGAGGGAGAGCGGAGAGCCGGGGAAGGGGGAAATGGAGGGAGAGAGGAGAGCGGGGAAGGGGGAAATGGAGGGAGAGAGGATGGAGGGAAGGGGGAAATGGAGGGAGAGAGGAGAGCGGGGAAGGGGGAAATGGAGGGAGAGAGGAGAGCGGGGAAGGGGGAAATGGAGGGAGAGAGGATGGAGGGAAGGGGGAAATGGAGGGAGAGAGGATGGAGGGAAGGGGGAAATGGAGGGAGAGAGGAGAGCGGGGAAGGGGGAAATGGAGGGAGAGAGGATGGAGGGAAGGGGGAAATGGAGGGAGAGAGGAGAGCGGGGAAGGGGGAAATGGAGGGAGAGAGGAGAGCGGGGAAGGGGGAAATGGAGGGAGAGAGGATGGAGGGAAGGGGGAAATGGAGGGAGAGAGGATGGAGGGAAGGGGGAAATGGAGGGAGAGAGGAGAGCGGGGACGGGGGAAATGGAGGGAGAGAGGAGAGCGGGGAAGGGGGAAATGGAGGGAGAGAGGAGAGCGGGGGAAGGGGGAAATGGAGGGAGAGCGGAGAGCGGGGGAAGGGGCCGGCGCCGGCCCGCGGTCCGGACGGGACCGACCAGACGGAGCCCCGGGGCCCAGAGGAAGGACGAGACCGGCGGGCAGGGCTGCTCCGGGCACCGGGACCGGGACGCGTGTGTCAGGGGCGGGGGCGGGGAGACCTTGAGCGGCTGGGGCCACCCGCCCCATGGCGCCCATTGGCTCCACCCCCGGGTGAGCCAACCCCTCACGGGAGGGGGGGCTGGGAGCCAGGACTCCTGGGTTCTCTCCCTGGCTCTGGGAGGGGAGTGGGGGCTGGTGGTTAGAGCAGGGGGGGCTGGGAGCCAGGACTCCTGGGTTCTCTCCCCGGCTCTGGGAGGGGAGTGGGGGCTGGTGGGTCGGAGCAGGGGGGGCTGGTAGCCAGGACTCCTGGGTTCTCTCCCTGGCTCTGGGAGGGGAGTGGGGGCTGGTGGGTCGGAGCAGGGGGGGCTGGGAGCCAGGACTCCTGGGTTCTCTCCCCGGCTCTGGGAGGGGAGTGGGGACTGGTGGGTCAGAGCAGGGGGGGCTGGGAGCCCGGACTCCTGGGTTCTCTCCCCGGCTTTGGGAGGGGAGTGGGGGCTGGTGGGTTAGAATGGGGGAGGGGAGGAGCCCGGACTCCTGGGTTCGCTTCCCTCTTCCCCCTAGGTGGGGGAATTCAGTGGGGGGTGCTGCCCCCTGGTGGGCGCTGCGGGACGGCGCAGGGCAGGTTTGGTGGAAGGGGTGGGGGTGTTAGGAAAGATTTTGGGGGGGGCTCTGTGGGAGAACATGGGTCCCCTGGGGATACAGGCTGGAGCCTGGGGCGGGATCCTGGGGGGCACAGTTGGGGGGGGGAACGTGATGGGTAGATTCGGGGGGGGGGCAGCTAAGGTGACGTCTGGGCTAATTTTAGCCCCGGTGCCCGGCAGCCGCCCTTGCCCGGCCCCGTCCTGTGACCCCCCCCCCCCCGAGCGCCCCCCCCCCATATCACGAGGCTCCTGTTGTCCCCTAAAATTGAACCGGGACCTCGTCACCCTGGCACGCTGGGAAACCCGGGGGGAGGGGGGGCTGGGAGCCAGGACTCCTGGGTTCTCTCCCCGGCTCTGGGAGGGGAGTGGGGGGCTGGTGGGTCAGAGCAGGGGGGGCTGGGAGCCCGGACTCCTGGGTTCTCTCCCCGGCTCTGGGAGGGGAGTGGGGGCTGGGGGGTTAGAGCAGGGGGGGCTGGGAGCCAGGACTCCTGGGTTCTCTCCCCGGCTCTGGGAGGGGAGTGGGGGCCGGTGGTTAGAGCAGGGGGGGCTGGGAGCCAGGACTCCTGGGTTCTCTCCCCGGCTCTGGGAGGGGAGTGGGGGCCGGTGGTTAGAGCAGGGGGGGCTGGGGCCAGGACTCCTGGGTTCTCTCCCCGGCTCTGGGAGGGGAGTGGGGGCTGGTGGTTAGAGCAGGGGGGGCTGGGAGCCCGGACTCCTGGGTTCTCTCCCCGGCTCTGGGAGGGGAGTGGGGGCTGGTGGGTTGGAGCGGGGGGGGCTGGGAGCCAGGACTCCTGGGTTCTCTCCCCGGCTCTGGGAGGGGAGTGGGGGCTGGTGGTTAGAGCAGGGGGGGCTGGGGCCAGGACTCCTGGGTTCTCTCCCCGGCTCTGGGAGGGGAGTGGGGGCCGGTGGGTTAGAGCAGGGGGGGGGTGGGAGCCAGGACTCCTGGGTTCTCTCCCCGGCTCTGGGAGGGGAGTGGGGGCCGGTGGTTAGAGCAGGGGGGGCTGGGAGCCAGGACTCCTGGGTTCTCTCCCCGGCTCTGGGAGGGGAGTGGGGGTTGGGGGGTTAGAGCAGGGGGGGGGGCTGGGAGCCCGGACTCCTGGGTTCTCTCCCCGGCTCTGGGAGGGGAGTGGGGGCTGGTGGTTAGAGCAGGGGGGGCTGGGAGCCAGGACTCCTGGGTTCTCTCCCCGGCTCTGGAAGGGGAGTGGGGGAGGGGTGCTGAGCTGGGAAAGGTCGGGGGGGGGGGGTGTATTTTTAGCCCATTCCCAGCTGTCCTGTGTCAGGGTCTGTGACTGTGGGACACGGGGGGGGGGAGTCTCTTGGGGGGGGACATTTAAAAGGCCAGGCGCGTGTTTTCCCTTCCGAGTCCCTGAATTGTCTCTCACACAAACACACAAACACACAAACACACACACACCCCTACAGTGGGAACAGGCTGATCTGTCCTGGGACATCTCCGCCTGAGGGGATCTGGGGCTGAGAAGGGGGATGGGGCAGCACATGGACTGCCCGGACTCCTGGGTTCTCTCCCCGGCTCTGGGAGGGGAGTGGGGGCTGGGAGGTTAGAGCAGGGGGGGCTGGGAGCCCGGACTCCTGGGTTCTCTCCCCGGCTCTGGGAGGGGAGTGGGGGCTGGTGGGTCAGAGCAGGGTGGGCTGGGAGCCCGGACTCCTGGGTTCTCTCCCCGGCTCTGGGAGGGGAGTGGGGGCTGGTGGTTAGAGCAGGGGGGGCTGGGAGCCCGGACTCCTGGGTTCTCTCCCCGGCTCTGGGAGGGGAGTGGGGGCTGGTGGTTAGAGCAGGGGGGGCTGGGAGCCAGGACTCCTGGGTTCTCTCCCCGGCTCTGGGAGGGGAGTGGGGGGCTGGTAGCCAGGACTGCTGGGTTCCTGTGTTGTGCTGTTGTGGTGTCCCCTTCCCTGTGGGTCGGTGAAGGGGGGGAGACACTGGGACCGGGGACACGGACACACAACACACACAGACAGGGTACACACACAACCGCCAGCATCCAGACACACACAATGCCCAGCCTATACACAGCAAACAACCCCCCCCACACACAACTGTCAACATATCTACACACACAGAGAACCCCCACCATCTGGACACACAACCACCAGCCTATACACAGCAGACGCACCACACAGCTGTGGAAGGGGTTGTGTTTTCGAGGGTGTTGTTCACTGTTTTGGTGGGTGTTGTGTATCTGTTGAATGCTTGTTGCGTGTTTGGATATGTGTGTGGGTTATGTTTGTGTTCAGTGGGGGTTCCATTGTGT
>JAVMKO010000133.1:99341-114341 GCA_032164245.1 Sternotherus odoratus | reverse complement strand
TTGTCGGCGTCGGGCCCGGATTTCGCGGCTCGGAGGCGTTTGTCTCCCCTCCGTCGACGTCCCCTTTAAAAACCCGCCGCGGGCCGGCTTGCTGAATTTCCCCCTGTTACTCCGACCTTTGTCTTTCCGGGGTAGGCGGGAAGGTAGCGGGTGTGATCACAGATAATTACCGGCCTGCGCTGGCTTATTTACAATTGGGGGTGTGTGTGTGTGTGCTCGTTTTTAGAGGTGTGTGTGTGTGTGACGCCCATTTTACAGATGGAGCAACTGAGGCCAGGAATTTCACCTCCCCTCTTCAATCTAATGCAGCCTCCTCTTTTGGAAACTCAGGCTGGGGCTGCTTCCCAAGCCGGAGCGGCGACTTAATATCCCCTTGAAACCGACTCTTTGTTCCCCTTTGCCCTGATTTCTTGTGGCCCCGGCCTTCTCGTCCCGCATTCCTGTCTGGCTTCCTCCGGGCGCTTGTCTCACAGCTGTTCAGATAACTCCTGCTTGGCCAGAAACCTTCGGGACGCCCCAAACGGCGACAACCAAACGGGGCGGATTGGATCGAAATCAAATCCCCGGTCGGAAAACCGCGATTCAGTCCAGACGCCCCGCGGCCTCGGGGGTTGTTATCACCTTCACGCGCCCTCCTCGCGGCGCGGAGACCTTTGCAGAAGGTCCCCGGCCCGCGGTTTTTCCCCCGCGGGCCGCGTCGGAAAGCGTTGCGGCTGCGTTGTACGCAGGGGGGCCGGTTATTTCGTGGACCGACGGTTTAGGTTAAACTTTGGTTTAAGATTCGCCGCCGGGTTAGTCCGTCTCCGTGAATAAAACGAGGCTCAAACGAGACTTTGTCGCGCTTAGCGACGCAAATTGGCCGCTCTAATTTTTGTAAAAGAATTATTTTAATCTCCCCCCGGCCACCGATATCAACCGCCCGTCTCGGTGGTCCGGAGAAGGTGGCAGATTTGCCGCGGGCAGCGTATTCCCCGACTCCTCCGGTTCTCTGCCCGCTTGTCTTCGAGCGCCGTCCCGTTTATGGGCCGGGGCGACGTTTCCAAAGCCCTTCCCAGAGCCGCAGGGTCGGTGGGGTTCATCTGCCCTCCCGTGTCGCCCCCCCTGAATTCGTTCCTGCCCGGCGGGGAAGGAAAACGCCCCGTTTTGAGTGGAAAATAGGCCGGAGATTCGTCTCGCTGTTTAAAAAGAAAATTCGGCTTTTTTTTTTTCCCCCGGTCGAATTTGTCTCGCTTTGATTTCCGGCCCCGGGGCGTCTCCAATCTAGCAGAGAAAGGTGTACCCCCCACGCCTGTGTCTGCGACTGTATCCATCCGGCCTAGCTACCCTGGTCCAAAATCCGCCTGCTCACCGGGCCTTAACAGACCGTACAGAGAGAGGAACCTAGAGGGAAACTGAGGCACGCACCGCAGCTGGCTCGCGGGTTTTTGTGGCAACCTTTCAAAATCTGGGGGTGCCCCCGCCCTGTGTATCACCCCAAAACTCCCTCAGGGGAGCGCCGTCTCTTCTCGGAGACCCCCTCGGGTTTAGCCAATCTTTGATTCCCCCCCCCCCCCGCTTTGCCATCTCTCCCCTCCCCCCGGTAACGGCCGTAATTTTAGGAAGAGATCTAGAAAGACCGGATAGGCGCATATGTGTTGGAAAATCTCCCGCGTCTTGGTGAGCCGGCGCTGGTTAATTGTCTTCCCCCGTTGAAGACGAGACGATGTTTTTATTTCCCGCGTTTCAGTTCTGGCCGGAGAAATAGTCTGACGTCCTTAACTTTTGGAGAAAAAGGAACACAGTAAAGGTGACGGAGGGCTCAAGGACGGGCCGGTGGGGAGAAACCTGGGGTGCTGCTGTATCATCTTTGCTGGGGTCCTGCTCTTCCCCCGTATCACGCCAGTGACAGATGGGGGAGTCGGAGGAAGGGCGGGGAGCGGTATCCCAGGGGGCAGCGCTTCCCAGCCTTGCATGGCGGATCGGAGGCTGAGCTAGGGACAGAACCCAGGCGTCCGGCCCTCGGCGCCACTTGAAAGGCTGGATTGGGGGCGGAGGAAATTCGGGGTTCAGATCCCAGCTTTGACGCAGTCTTCCCGCCCGCGGCGGGCCTCAGTTTCCCTTCCCCACTGCGTCGTGCCTCAGTTTCCCCCGCCTGTCAAACCGCACTAGCTAGCCGTCCTTCCTTTCTCCGGCCAGGCGGTTTAACCCATCAAGCCCCGGGAGCGTCCGGGGGAGAGGATGTGAGCGCGCGTCCCGGTACGTACAGCTCCCGGCGCAAAGCCGTTAGGGCCCCAATCAACTGACTGTGGGGGGGGGGGACGGACTCATCTGTTTTCATTCTGCTGCCAGGGCCTTGGCACCTTCCCCCGCCCGGAGGAAACCGACACCGGGGCAGCCGGCTTTCGGCCACGCCTGGTTTTGTGTCTCCTCCCTGCCCTCGCACGAGGGAAACCACCACGGTGCACCAGGGTTTTGCACAAGCGTCGGGGGGGGGGTCTGGAAGGAGAGAGCTGGATGTGTGTGGGGGGGGTATTGTGATTTTAAATCCCGATTCTCTTCTGGCGAACACGAGGCTCTATCACTAATCGTGAGCCGGGCGCACGGATCCAAGGAGTGTGCGAATCACCCGCGTCTCCCCATCGGCACACGGGGAAGCGTGCGAATACGGGGGCGGGAATTGGGTCTCTCTCTCTGGGCGCGCCCGCCGCGGCTGTTTGCTCGGGGGAAGGCCGGACTTTGTTCGGGGAGGAGCGGGGATTGAACGCAGCCGGGCTTCGCACGTGGGAGCCCGTCGAGCGCCGTGGGAGCGTCGGCCGTGCAAGCCGGCCAGGGATGTCTGGCATTCTTGACATTTCTGAGGCTGGACGGGACCGTGCGGCCTGACCTCCCCCTCCGGAGCTGCCAGGAAGGGGCGTGATTCCCCCCTTGCCCTCCGCTCCTGGCTTCCGGGGTCTCGTGCGGCCCCGAATGTAGCTTCCTGAGCGTCTCCGGTTCCCTTTGGGGCGTCCCGACATCCCCCAGCGAGGAGTTCCACGGGTTACCTGTGCCCCAAGTGCGTCCCGTTGTTCGGATGAAACCTGCCGCCGGGTGACCTCTTGCTTTTGAGAGAGATGTCCACTCAGACCCCAAAAAACCCCCAAAACGATGAGGGTTTTTGACGCGTTTCTGCCTCTCCGCGTCGGTTTTCAACTTGCCTCGCCACGAGAAATCAGGGGAGAGGCCGGGCGCCCGTCGGCGGCTGGGGACACTGATGTTCAGAAAGTTACAGCTTTCTCGCCGAGCGCGAAACGTCCCCGTCGCCGGAAATTTCAGCTGCGACGGAGGGGGGATTTCCCCCCCCCGCCGCCTTTGGTTTTGCGAAACCCAGGTGGTGAGTTCGATCCTTAGGAGGGGGGGGGCAAAATCTCTTGGATTGGGTGGGTGGTTAAAAACACCGGCGATGTCTTGCTGGTTTCCGGGAGCTCGGTTCGGGGGGGGGGGGGGGCAGGAATTCGTGTCCACGCCGTACCTCGAAAGCCGCCCGCAGGCGGGGGTCAGAGCCGAAAGATCTTCACAGGGGGGGCCGTGGGTCACACCCGGGGGGGTCAAAACCACCATTTGATTGGACGGTGGCTCGAAATAGATCGATTTGTCCGCGCGGGCCGCGGGAAGGGATGGGGGTGGGGTTTTTTTCCTCCCCCCCCCCGTGCGTCACCGGGAACAGCTGAAAGCTTATTTTTAGGTCGGCTCCGTGGCCGGGGGAGGATCGTCTCCTCCCCTCGCCGGGCTGACTTGGGGGTCGCGCCGGCCTGCGCTGCGGGGCGGGAGTGCGCTGCGGGGGACGCGCGTTCTTCCCGCACGTTGGGCTGAAATCCCGGGAGAGGCCCGGGTCCCGATTTGGCTTCACGGTGGCTCCCGCCGGTTACGAATGTGCCTTTATCCCCCCTCCCCAAGACAAGATCTCAAGGGAAGAGCCCCACAGATGGGGCTGGTCCCTATAAAATCGGGGCCGTCTGGTCCCCCCCGGACGGCTCCCAGGTGCCTTTGTCCTGGGTCTCCGCGCCCGCCGGGACGCGGCGTCGGCCTCTTCTGGTGCCCGGGGCGCCTCTCCCCGCCGGCCTCATTGGGTGTGTCCGTAGGGGGCGCTCTCCTCCCGTTCGCTGGTCTCCCGTAGTGCCCCGGGGCAGGGAGCAGACCCCACTGGGGCCGGTGAATTGGGGGATGGTGCCGGTCCGGTTCCCGCAGCCGGCGTGGGGCCCCCTCTGCCGGGGGGAGTGTGGGGGGCCGATCCCGGCTCTGGGAGGGGAGTGGGGGCTGGTGGGTCAGAGCAGGGGGGGGGCTGGGAGCCCGGACTCCTGGGTTCTCTCCCCGGCTCTGGGAGGGGAGTGGGGGGGCTGGTGGGTCAGAGCAGGGGGGGCTGGGAGCCCGGACTCCTGGGTTCTCTCCCCGGCTCTGGGAGGGGAGTGGGGGCTGGTGGGTTAGAGCAGGGGGAGCTGGGAGCCAGGACTCCTGGGTTCTCTCCCCGGCTCTGGGAGGGGAGTGGGGGCTGGGGGGTTAGAGCAGGGGGGGCTGGGAGCCTGGACTCCTGGGTTCTCTCCCCGGCTCTGGGAGGGGAGGGGGGGCTGGTGGGTCAGAGCAGGGGGGGCTGGGAGCCAGGACTCCTGGGTTCTCTCCCCGGCTCTGGGAGGGGAGTGGGGGCTGGTGGCTAGAGCAGGGGGGACTGGGAGTCAGGACTCCTGGGTTCTCTCCCCGGCTCCGGGAGTGGAGTGGGGGCTGGTGGGTTAGAGCAGGGGGGGCTGGGAGCCAGGACTCCTGGGTCCTCTCCCGGCTCTGGGACGGGAGTGGGGGCTGGTGGGTCAGAGCAGGGGGGGCTGGGAGCCAGGACTCCTGGGTTCTCTCCCCGGCTCTGGGAGGGGAGTGGGGGCTGGTGGGTTAGAGCAGGGGGGGCTGGGAGGCAGGACTCCTGGGTCCTCTCCCCGGCTCTGGGAGGGGAGTGGGGGGCTGGTGGGTTAGATCGGGGGGGGGGGGCTGGGAGGCAGGACTCCTGGGTCCTCTCCCGGCTCTGGTGTTTCGATGTGGCCCCATGGCGAGGGGCGGGACCCCGCTCTCCTGTGATTCTCCTATTTCCGCAGGGCCCTTATGGGGCCGGGTTTCCTGCTCGGCAGACACGGCTCCATTGTCTGGCCGGCTCTGCCCCCCGCCTCCCCCCCCCGGTCTCCCGCCGCTGCCTGGCTGCGCATGTTTTGGGGGAGGGGGCAGGAACTGTGAATTTGAGGCCTGGTTCGAAGTCTGGCCTATGAGCCCTGCCCGGGTCCCCCCTGGGCCCCTGTCCCGGCTCCCCCGCCCCCCTGGGGCTTTTTTCCGCGGCCCTCCAAGTGGCTTGACGGGGGGAAAACCGTGGTGGGGAAACTGAGGCACGGGGCGGGGGAAGGTCGCTCGTGCGAGCTCACCCGTTCGCACGAGGGGCCCCTGCCTCTGAGGGGTAACGTTGTGGGTCCGTCTCTCCCTCCCAGGGCGACCCCTTGATCCCCCCCCCCCGCGGCGGGTCCCGGGCTAGCCGCCATGGCCGGCGCCTCCGTCAAAGTGGCCGTCCGAGTCCGACCCTTCAACTCCCGGGAGATCAGCCGGGGCGCGAAATGCGTGATCCAGATGCAAGGAGATACCACCTGTAAGTACCCCCCCCCCCCCCGCCCGTGTTAGAGCCCCCCCCCCCCGGGCTGCTCCGACCTGCCCCATTCACTGGGGGACCCGGGGCTGAAACCCCACCAGGCAGTGGGCTCTGGGTCTCCCCGCCCCTTACGCCAAAGAGGGGGGGATTGGAGTCGGGGTGGGGTTGAAATCCTTGTACCGGGCAGCGCAGGGTTAATTTTGGGGTGGCTGGGGGCATAGGGGGTAACCCCCAGGTAGGCGGGAGGAGAAGGCCCCCCCCCTTGGTGCGGCCGGGGGGAACCCCCTGGTTTAACTTGCCTCTGGGCAGCTGCCTCAGTTTCCCCCCCCCGCCCGCCTGGTACCGGCGTGTGTCCCACGGGGGCCTTGGTACGGCCCCAGCCGCGCCGGTAGGAGAGGGGGAAGCCGGCAGCGCCGCCCCCCAGGAACAGAAATCAGCCAGGAGGTGACGCCGCTGCGGAGACGTAGAAATCCCCCGTGTGCGAGCGAGGTTGGAGTGCTCGGAGACAGCGCTGGGCCGTTGTTAGGGGCTGCTGGGGCGGGATCCGGCGCGAGCTCCCCCCGAATTCAGTCCTGGGTGAATTCGAGTTTGGGTCTTGTCGGAGGGGCCTGCCGGGAGGTCCCGACCCCAAAGAAATCCCAGTCCCTAAAAAGGCTTCCTCGCCTCTCCCCATCGGAGGGAAACTGAGGCCCGGAGGCGCAGGGTCCGTGGCAGAGCGAACGGTTTAATTTTGAAGACCTCACGACCGGCTGAAGCACCAAAAAATAATGAACTGGGGGGGGGGGGGATTTTTTTTAATTAGCCTTGGCGAGGGAGACGCTTAACGAGCTTTGCTCTGCCCTGGTGCCAAGCAGAGCCTCCCGCTCTCGAAACGGGATTCCCCTGACTCCGGCAGCTGGGGCTTTACCCGCACACGGCCGGGACTCAAAAGCCAGGGAAGGGGGAACGGGGTGGGGCTGACGGGCCCCCCCCAAGCTGGGCAGAAGGGTCCAGGAGATTAGCCAACCGCCCCCCGGCTCTTCCCCGCAAGGGGGTCAGGCTCTCTGCAAACTCAGGCAGGACCCATTCTCACGCTTCCCCGCCCAGGAGGGCTTAGACTTCACGGGACTCCCGGAGCTGGGGCCTGCGGCCCCCGGGGGGCGGAGGGGGGGGATCTCGGGGCTGGCTGGCTGCCGCGCGCCTGGCCGCCGGCTAAATATAGCCGGGACGTTACGGCCCCGGGAGCTGCCAAGACCTCGGGAGGCCTTTTAAAGGCAGCCGAGCGCTGGCAGGAGAGCTGGGGCCCGCCCGGCTTAAAAGGGGGATGACGGGGTCCGGGCCTGGCTCCCCTGACCCCCCCCTTGGACCCCCGCACTGTGACCCTCACCCTCCCAGCCCCCATTCCCCTCCCAGAGCCGGGGAGAGAACCCAGGAGTCCTGGCTCCCAGCCCCCCCTGCTCTAACCCGCCAGCCCCCACTCCCCTCCCAGAGCCGGGGAGAGAACCCAGGCGTCCGGGCTCCCTGCCCCCCCTGCTCCAACCCCCCAGCCCCACTCCCCTCCCAGAGCCGGGGAGAGAACCCAGGCGTCCGGGCTCCCAGCCCCCCTGCTCTAACCCACCGGCCCCCCACTCCCCTCCCAGAGCCGGGGAGCGAACCCAGGCGTCCGGGCTCCCAGTCTCTCCAGTCTGAAAGCGGGGGTGTTTATTTCCATTATAATCTCTTCAGCGAGGGCCTGTGTCTCGCCCCACATCCGCGACACGCCTCTCAAGGGGGGGGGGGTTCCTGATCTCGGGGGGGCGCAGGGTCCCTGGCGGGGGGGGGGGAGGGTGGATGTGAACTCCGACCCGCTCGCTCACCCCGTCCTCCGTCCGCTCCCCCCCCCCAGGTATCACCAATCCAAGCTGACGAAAGATGCTCCCAAAAACTTCACCTTCGATTATTCCTACTGGTCCCACACCTCGGTGAGTGGGGGGAGGGGGGGGCAGGACTCCTGGGTTCTCTCCCCGGCTGTGGGAGCGGAGTGGGCCTGGTGGTTAGAGCAGGGGGGCTGGAGACCGGACTCCTGGGTTCTCTCCCCAGCTCTGGGGGGGGGAGTGGGAGCTGGTGGGTCAGAGCAGGGGGGGATGGGAGCCCGGACTCCTGGGTTCTCTCCCCGGCTCTGGGAGGGGAGTGGGGGCTGGTGGGTTAGAGCAGGGGGGGCTGGGAGCCAGGACTCCTGGGTTCTCTCCCCGGCTCTGGGAGGGGAGTGGGGGCTGGTGGGTTAGAGCAGGGGGGGCTGGGAGCCAGGACTCCTGGGTTCTCTCCCCGGCTCTGGGAGGGGAGTGGGGGCTGGTGGGTGAGAGCAGGGGGGGCTGGGAGCCAGGACTCCTGGGTTCTCTCCCCGGCTCTGGGAGGGAGTGGGGGCTGGTGGGTTAGAGCAGGGGGGGCTGGGAGCCCGGACTCCTGGGTTCTCTCCCCGGCTCTGGGAGGGGAGTGGGGGCTGGGGGGTCAGAGCAGGGGGGGCTGGGAGCCAGGACTCCTGGGTTCTCTCCCCGGCTCTGGGAGGGGAGTGGGGGCTGGTGGGTTAGAGCAGGGGGGGCTGGGAGCCAGGACTCCTGGGTTCTCTCCCCGGCTCTGGGAGGGGAGTGGGGGCTGGTGGGTGAGAGCAGGGGGGCTGGGAGCCCGGACTCCTGGGTTCCCTCCCCGGCTCTGGGAGGGGAGTGGGGGGCTGGGAGCCGGAGGGGACCCCCTGACCTGCCCCCCCAGGAGGAGGACCCGGCCTTCGCGTCCAGCGCCGGGTGTACCGGGACATCGGGGCCGAGATGCTGCTTCACGCCTTCGAGGGCTACAACGTCTGTATCTTCGCCTACGGCCAGACCGGGGCCGGCAAGTCCTACACCATGATGGGCCGGCAGGAGCCGGGGGAGCAGGGCATCGTCCCCCAGGTGGGGCCGGGGGGGCGGGCGGAGGGACTGGGAAGTCGGGGGCTCTGGCTGGGGGGGTATGCGGGGTGCATTGGGGGGTGGGTCTGGGAGACTGGGGGGGATCTGGGGGTTCAGCGGGGGATCTGGGGGCCGGGCGGAGGGGGACTGGGGGTGGATCTGGGGGGCCGGGCGGAGCGGGACTGGGGGTGGATCTGGGGTTCAGCGGGGGGATCTGGGGGGCCGGGCAGAGGGGGACTGGGGGGTGGATCTGGGGGTTCAGCGGGGGGATCTGGGGGGCCGGGCAGAGGGGGACTGGGGGGTGGATCTGGGGGTTCAGCGGGGGGATCTGGGGGGCCGGGCAGAGGGGGACTGGGGGTGGATCTGGGGTTCAGCGGGGGATCTGGGGGGCCGGGCGGAGGGGGACTGGGGGTGGATCTGGGGGTTCAGCGGGTGGATCTGGGGGGCCGGGCGGAGGGGGACTGGGGGGTGGATCTGGGGGTTCAGCGGGTGGATCTGGGGGCCGGGCGGAGGGAGACTGGGGGTGGATCTGGGGGTTCAGCGGGGGGATCTGGGGGGCCGGGCGGAGGGGGACTGGGGGGTGGATCTGGGGGTTCAGTGGGGGGATCTGGGGGGCCGGGCGGAGGGGGACTGGGGGTGGATCTGGGGGTTCAGCGGGTGGATCTGGGGGGCCGGGCGGAGGGGGACTGGGGGTGGATCTGGGGTTCAGCGGGGGGATCTGGGGGGCCGGGCGGAGGGGGACTGGGGGTGGATCTGGGGTTCAGCGGGTGGATCTGGGGGCCGGGCGGAGGGGGACTGGGGGTGGATCTGGGGGTTCAGCGGGTGGATCTGGGGGGCCGGGCGGAGGGGGACTGGGGGGCCGGGCGGAGGGGGACTGGGGGGTGGATCTGGGGGTTCAGCGGGTGGATCTGGGGGGCCGGGCGGAGGGGGACTGGGGGGTGGATCTGGGGGTTCAGTGGGGGGATCTGGGGGGCCGGGCGGAGGGGACTGGGGGGTGGATCTGGGGATTCAGCGGGGGGATCTGGGGGGCCGGGCAGAGGGGGACTGGGGGGTGGATCTGGGGGTTCAGCGGGGGGATCTGGGGGGCTGGGCAGAGGGGGACTGGGGGTGGATCTGGGGTTTCAGCGGGTGGATCTGGGGGGCCGGGCGGAGGGGGACTGGGGGGTGGATCTGGGGGTTCAGCGGGTGGATCTGGGGGCCGGGCGGAGGGGGACTGGGGGGTGGATCTGGGGGTTCAGCGGGGGATCTGGGGGGCCGGGCGGAGGGGGACTGGGGGGTGGATCTGGGGGTTCAGCGGGTGGATCTGGGGGGCCGGGCGGAGGGGGACTGGGGGTGGATCTGGGGGTTCAGCGGGTGGATCTGGGGGCCGGGCGGAGGGGACTGGGGGTGGATCTGGGGGTTCAGCGGGTGGATCTGGGGGGCCGGGCGGAGGGGACTGGGGGGTGGATCTGGGGGTTCAGCGGGTGGATCTGGGGGGCCGGGCGGAGGGGGACTGGGGGGTGATCTGGGGGTTCAGCGGGTGGATCTGGGGGGCCGGGCGAGGGGGACTGGGGGGTGGATCTGGGGGTTCAGCGGGTGGATCTGGGGGGCCGGGCGGAGGGGGACTGGGGGGTGGATCTGGGGTTCAGCGGGTGGATCTGGGGGGCCGGGCGGAGGGGGACTGGGGGGTGGATCTGGGGGTTCAGCGGGTGGATCTGGGGGGCCGGCGGAGGGGGACTGGGGGTGGATCTGGGGGTTCAGCGGGTGGATCTGGGGGCCGGGCGGAGGGGGACTGGGGGGTGGATCTGGGGTTCAGCGGGTGGATCTGGGGGGCCGGGCGGAGGGGGACTGGGGGTTCAGCGGGTGGATCTGGGGGGCCGGGCGGAGGGGGACTGGGGCGTGGATCTGGGGGTTCAGCGGGTGGATCTGGGGGGCCGGGCGGAGGGGGACTGGGGGGTGGATCTGGGGGTTCAGCGGGTGGATCTGGGGGGCCGGGCGGAGGGGGACTGGGGGTGGATCTGGGGGTTCAGCGGGTGGATCTGGGGGGCCGGGCGGAGGGGGACTGGGGTGGATCTGGGGGTTCAGCGGGTGGATCTGGGGGGCCGGGCGGAGGGGGACTGGGGGTGGATCTGGGGGTTCAGCGGGTGGATCTGGGGGGCCGGGCGGAGGGGGACTGGGGGGTGGATCTGGGGGTTCAGCGGGTGGATCTGGGGGGCCGGGCGGAGGGGGACTGGGGGGTGGATCTGGGGGTTCAGCGGGTGGATCTGGGGGCCGGGCGGAGGGGGACTGGGGGTGGATCTGGGGGTTCAGCGGGTGGATCTGGGGGGCCGGGCGGAGGGGGACTGGGGGTGGATCTGGGGGTTCAGCGGGTGGATCTGGGGGCCGGGCGGAGGGGGACTGGGGTGGATCTGGGGGTTCAGCGGGTGGATCTGGGGGGCCGGGCGGAGGGGGACTGGGGGGTGGATCTGGGGGTTCAGCGGGTGGATCTGGGGGGCCGGGCGGAGGGGGACTGGGGGGTGGATCTGGGGGTTCAGCGGGTGGATCTGGGGGGCCGGGCGGAGGGGGACTGGGGGGTGGATCTGGGGGTTCAGCGGGGGATCTGGGGGGCCGGGCGGAGGGGGACTGGGGGGTGGATCTGGGGTTCAGCGGGTGGATCTGGGGGGGCCGGGCGGAGGGGGACTGGGGGGTGGATCTGGGGGTTCAGCGGGTGGATCTGGGGGGCCGGGCGGAGGGGACTGGGGGGTGGATCTGGGGTTCAGCGGGTGGATCTGGGGGCCGGGCGGAGGGGGACTGGGGGTGGATCTGGGGGTTCAGCGGGGGGATCTGGGGGGCCGGGCGGAGGGGGACTGGGGGGTGGATCTGGGGGTTCAGTGGGGGGATCTGGGGGGCCGGGCGGAGGGGGACTGGGGGTGGATCTGGGGGTTCAGCGGGTGGATCTGGGGGCCGGGCGGAGGGGGACTGGGGTGGATCTGGGGGTTCAGCGGGGGGATCTGGGGGGCCGGGCGGAGGGGGACTGGGGGGTGGATCTGGGGTTCAGCGGGTGGACTGGGGGGCCGGGCGGAGGGGACTGGGGGGTGGATCTGGGGGTTCAGCGGGTGGATCTGGGGGGCCGGGCGGAGGGGGACTGGGGGGCCGGGCGGAGGGGGACTGGGGGGTGGATCTGGGGGTTCAGCGGGTGGATCTGGGGGGCCGGGCGGAGGGGGACTGGGGGTGGATCTGGGGGTTCAGTGGGGGATCTGGGGGGCCGGGCGGAGGGGGACTGGGGGGTGGATCTGGGGATTCAGCGGGGGGATCTGGGGGGCCGGGCAGAGGGGGACTGGGGGTGGATCTGGGGGTTCAGCGGGGGATCTGGGGGGCTGGGCAGAGGGGGACTGGGGGTGGATCTGGGGGTTCAGCGGGTGGATCTGGGGGGCCGGGCGGAGGGGGACTGGGGGGTGGATCTGGGGGTTCAGCGGGTGGATCTGGGGGGCCGGGCGGAGAGGACTGGGGGTGGATCTGGGGGTTCAGCGGGGGGATCTGGGGGCCGGGCGGAGGGGGACTGGGGGGTGGATCTGGGGTTCACCGGGTGGATCTGGGGGGCCGGGCGGAGGGGGACTGGGGGGTGGATCTGGGGGTTCAGCGGGTGGATCTGGGGGGCCGGGCGGAGGGGGACTGGGGGGTGGATCTGGGGGTTCAGCGGGTGGATCTGGGGGCCGGGCGGAGGGGGACTGGGGGGTGGATCTGGGGTTCAGCGGGTGGATCTGGGGGGCCGGGCGGAGGGGGACTGGGGGGTGGATCTGGGGGTTCAGCGGGTGGATCTGGGGGGCCGGGCGGAGGGGGACTGGGGGTTCAGCGGGTGGATCTGGGGGCCGGGCGGAGGGGGACTGGGGGTGGATCTGGGGGTTCAGCGGGTGGATCTGGGGGGCCGGCGGAGGGGGGACTGGGGGGTGGATCTGGGGGTTCAGCGGGTGGATCTGGGGGGCCGGGCGGAGGGGGACTGGGGGTTCAGCGGGTGGATCTGGGGGGCCGGGCGGAGGGGGACTGGGGGGTGGATCTGGGGGTTCAGCGGGTGGATCTGGGGGGCCGGGCGGAGGGGGACTGGGGGGTGGATCTGGGGGTTCAGCGGGTGGATCTGGGGGGCCGGGCGGAGGGGACTGGGGGGTGGATCTGGGGGTTCAGCGGGTGGATCTGGGGGCCGGGCGGAGGGGGACTGGGGGTGGATCTGGGGTTCAGCGGGTGGATCTGGGGGGCCGGGCGGAGGGGGACTGGGGGTGGATCTGGGGTTCAGCGGGTGGATCTGGGGGCCGGGCGGAGGGGGACTGGGGGTGGATCTGGGGGTTCAGCGGGTGGATCTGGGGGGCCGGGCGGAGGGGGACTGGGGGTGGATCTGGGGGTTCAGCGGGGGGATCTGGGGGGCCGGGCGGAGGGGGACTGGGGGGTGGATCTGGGGGTTCAGTGGGGGATCTGGGGGCCGGGCGGAGGGGGACTGGGGGTGGATCTGGGGGTTCAGCGGGTGGATCTGGGGGGCCGGGCGGAGGGGGGACTGGGGGTGGATCTGGGGGTTCAGCGGGGGATCTGGGGGGCCGGGCGGAGGGGGACTGGGGGGTGGATCTGGGGGTTCAGCGGGTGGATCTGGGGGGCCGGGCGGAGGGGGACTGGGGGTGGATCTGGGGGTTCAGCGGGTGGATCTGGGGGGCCGGGCGGAGGGGGACTGGGGGGCCGGGCGGAGGGGGACTGGGGGTGGATCTGGGGGTTCAGCGGGTGGATCTGGGGGGCCGGGCGGAGGGGGACTGGGGGGTGGATCTGGGGGTTCAGTGGGGGATCTGGGGGGCCGGGCGGAGGGGGACTGGGGGGTGGATCTGGGGATTCAGCGGGGGGATCTGGGGGGCCGGGCGGAGGGGGACTGGGGGGTGGATCTGGGGGTTCAGCGGGGGGATCTGGGGGGCTGGGCAGAGGGGGACTGGGGGGTGGATCTGGGGGTTCAGCGGGTGGATCTGGGGGGCCGGGCGGAGGGGGACTGGGGGGTGGATCTGGGGGTTCAGCGGGTGGATCTGGGGGGCCGGGCGGAGGGGGACTGGGGGGTGGATCTGGGGTTCAGCGGGGGGATCTGGGGGGCCGGGCGGAGGGGGACTGGGGGTGTGGAATACTGGGGGTTCAGCGGGTGGATCTGGGGGCCGGGCGGAGGGGGACTGGGGGGTGGATCTGGGGTTCAGCGGGGGGATCTGGGGGGCCGGGCGGAGGGGGACTGGGGTGGATCTGGGGTTCAGCGGGGGATCTGGGGGGCCGGGCGGAGGGGGACTGGGGGGTGGATCTGGGGGTTCAGCGGGTGGATCTGGGGGGCCGGGCGGAGGGGGACTGGGGGGTGGATCTGGGGTTCAGCGGGGGGATCTGGGGGGCCGGGGGGCCCGTCCCGTGTCTCAGGCCCCTCTCCCGGGTCTCTCAGCTCTGTGAGGATTTGTTCGCCCGGGTCACCGAGAGCCGCGACCCCGACGTGTCCTACTCCGTGGAGGTGAGTCCCCCCCCCCAGGCATGACCCCCCCAGGACACCCCCGGCATGACCCCGACCCCCCCAACCCTCCCCCCGGAGTGACCCCGACCCCCACCCCGGTGTGACCCCCGAGGCCCCCCCCCGAACCCTCCCAACGTGACCCCCGAACCTCTCCGGGCATTACGCACGGACGAGACCCCGACCCGCCCCCCCGGACCCCCCCCGTCTCTGACCCTGCCCCCCCCCAGGTGAGCTACATGGAGATCTACTGCGAGCGGGTGCGGGACCTGCTGAGCCCCCAGGCGCGGGGGAACCTGCGGGTTCGGGAGCATCCCATCCTCGGCCCCTACGTGCAGGACCTGGGCAAGCTCGCCGTGACCCGCCTGGCCGACGTGACGCACCTCATGGACTGCGGGGAACCAGGCCAGGTGGGGCCCGGACGCCTGGGTCCTCTCCCCGGCTCTGGAGGGGAGTGGGGGCTGGTGGGTTAGAACAGGGGGGGTGGGAGCCAGGACTCCTGGGTTCTCTCCCCGGCTCTAGGAGGGGAGTGGGGGCTGGTGGGTTAGAGCAGGGGGGGCTGGGAGCCAGGACTCCTGGGTTCTCTCCCCGGCTCTGGGAGGGGAGTGGGGGCTGGTGGGTCAGAGCAGGGGGGGCTGGGAGCCAGGACTCCTGGGTTCTCTCCCCGGCTCTGGGAGGGGAGTGGGGGCTGGTGGGTCAGAGCAGGGGGGCTGGGAGCCCGGACTCCTGGGTTCTCTCCCCGGCTCTGGGAGGGGAGTGGGGGCTGGTGGGTGAGAGCAGGGGGGGCTGGGAGCCCGGACTCCTGGGTTCTCTCCCCGGCTCTGGGAGGGGAGTGGGGGCTGGTGGGTGAGAGCAGGGGGGGCTGGGAGCCAGGACTCCTGGGGTTCTCTCCCGGCTCTGGGAGGGGAGTGGGGGCTGGTGGGTGAGAGCAGGGGGGCTGGGAGCCAGGACTCCTGGGTTCTCTCCACGGCTCTGGGAGGGGAGTGGGGGCTGGTGGGTTGGAGCAGGGG